>JAAGNO010001616.1:8835-39554 GCA_033439905.1 Ceryle rudis
GGCTTGACATTAAATACAAGGAGACTTGAGTTCTAAAAGTTGCAGTAGCTATGAAAAATCTCATGGAAATTCTATGCACACACACACACACCCAAATTAAAAAAGAAAAATCTGATATAAAGTCTGGGCTTATGCTTTTCAATTTATATACTTCTGAATACTTGCATATGTCTTAAGATTTACTGTATGCTTGTCTGAAACTCATTTTATAAGAACAGACTTGATTATTGAGTCCTCAAATGGCATTTTTTTTGTTGTTAATTGGGGCAAATTTTCGTAGAAATAAAGACAGACGTAATGGAAACCTTGACAGACTCCCTAACTATGGTAGTGTTGGCAGGCACCAGACTAGTGTTCGTAACTCAGTAATTCTTATTCTAACTGTAATAAGCAGGTATTGACTTCTGTTGTATTCAGCATCAAGATTCATTGACCCGAAAGGTACATATTGCTGAGAGCAAAGCCAGCATCAGTATAACCCTCAAGGGACTGTTAATCTTGTGTAGACTGAAAAGCAAGTCAGTATTGGTGGTATTACATGATTCCAGGGTAAAAATTTCTATTATATACACACACAAAGGAAAAGAGAAAAAAAGCTACCAAAAATTAAGTAGCTACTTTGCTGGGCCCTTTGTATAGTGTTCAAATCATAAAAGTTGATTACTTTTATAAAACTCTTCTGAAAGTGATATTCTCTCATGTTGCAGTCTGTGTTTGGATTAAAAGCAAAGGAAAGCTGTAAGATCTGGGGAGAGGGAAATGGCACTTCCCAAGTATTGTTTTTCCACCTGGTGGGCATTACCCTGCCAAGTGCTAAGTGTCTTGTTCTTAATGCAGCAGAGCGTGGGAGTTGCTGTCGCTGCTCGCATCAGAATAACAAAGCGTTGGCTTCTTTGCCACAGAAAGTGGCAAAGTGGTGCCCACAGGAAGGCAGGATCCCACCTTAAATAGAGCTAGTAAGCTGCTCTGTGCAGTGTCTCCCACTCAGTCTTCCTGAAGAGTTACCTGAATTTTATTTGAATCCCAGTTTTGAACAGTGCTTGTTCTTTGCGTCACCTTGTTCCTTGCTTGTCTCTCCTGAGGCATCTACTTAGTTCTTCTACTCTGATTGCTCTCTATCTCAGCTTGGGTAGAAATCTTAGCAGCTCACTTACTTGATGAATATTGCATAGTTCTGAACGCAATGCCTTCTGAAAATAGCGATGAGCTTTTGGAGAATGTGATGCACTTATTTTGGATGCGTTCTTCCAATTCATGATTTGTGCTGTACAGCAGTAGTATAGCACAAAAGAACCATGGGGTTGTCATTGTGCCAGATAACTGCTTAATGAATGTATGCAAAGTATATAGTCTTGCCATTGCCATAGAGAAGTTGGTGGTCTGAAAGGTGCTTGCTGGGCTTTGGGAATGGAAGAAAAGCCATTTTGAGAGTCTTGTGTAGCATTGTTCTTGCTGTTTCTGTCTGAAATGGGATTTGCCTTTTGATGAAGCACACTTCTAGCCCCACTGCTGTGGTTAGTGAGTTTGGTCACACTCCTTGATGTGCTTTCTGTGGGAATATTGTCAACTCCTAAACAGCAAGGCAGAGATCACTTTTCACTAGGAAACAAAATTGGGTATTCCTGGCTCATGATTTGTTATTCCTCTTGTATGAATATAGCAGCTTAAAGTTTCATGCATTCACTTAAGGAGTAGAAATAATGTTGTGTGACTTGGGAACCTGCTCAAACACATTGGATAATAGGTAGGGAACAGTAAAAGCAAACAAGCTTGCAGACAAACCCTTAGGGTGAATTTTCTTCATATAAATTATTCAGTGAATAATTTGCAAACAGCAAATACATTGGGAAAGAAAGGGTTTGGTTTGTGAATAACTCACAAAGAAAAAATAGATTTGAAATCACCAGACCATTTATTCACAAAAAGTAATTGGACTGACTCTTGTTCTCCCTTAGGATAACTTGTAACTTTAAAAGCTCATGTGTTTTTTAGAGATACATAAAACTCCACTTTTTACAGTTGGTAACACCTACTTATCTACCCATCAGCCTACACACACACACGCTCTTTGATTGCTATTTGCATAAGAATTTTTAATTCTCCTCTTAAAAAAACACAAAATAATGAGGTCATTGCATAAAATAAATTCTTAAAAGTGCCTGTTGATATTAAAAAAAGGAAATAATCTCTTTTCCACTTGAAATCATCTTTGCAGTTCATCTTCCAACAGACTTTGTGTAGGCATAACAGCCTACAAATAAATGAAAACTCAAATTATCTTCAAGTTTGGATCTTAATTGATTTATTTCAGGTTTACCACAGTACAGGAATGGAATGAGAACAATGTAAAACTCGTTTAATAAGGAGGTGCTGAGGTTCTAGCCCTTGTAGGCTTTGGCAGCTCCTCCTGCCTTTTTTTATCCCACCTAATTCTGTGTCTCAAACCATTTGATTTTCAAGAACAGACTTTTACCTAGAAAACCTCATTTTATTGTCTCTTTAAATATAAACCAAATATTTTTGTGCAATGCCTTGCAAACCCTCTGTGTTATAGTCCACAAAACGTGAATCAGACTACCAAGAGGTAGTATTCCATGATTGTCTACAAATTAATGTCCTTATCTGAATGTTCAGCTCCAGACTTCAAGGTAGTTTTCCTGTATGGGAGATTATTTTCAACCCAGCCTTCTTATCAGAATTTTGTTACCGCTCAGAAAGACAAAACAGGCTGTTTTGCCTCTAATGCTGTCCTAGCCTAAAGGCCTTCCTAAAATGAAATGTTGCATTCAACATTGAGGAGTGCCAAGGGGGTGCTACTGTTTATCTAGATGTGTGTTAGAAGCAACTATAGACGGTTAGAAAACAGAAACACTTGAATGTTTTCTGACTGCAATTACTATTCAGCTGAAAAACAGACACTGTAAGTATTGTGACTAATAATATTAAACCTTAAGTATCAATACGTCAGTGTTTTGTGGAAATTTTTAGAGAAGGAAGGACTGGTAAAATATTCTGATGTTGAAATTTTGAGGGATGGGGTTGCTTGTTTTCATCTAGCTCCTTCAGGTAGTTTCCTGACACTGTAGTCATGGGATTATGTCCCAAAATGGAGGGAAAAAAAAGAAAAAAGAAAAGTTATCTATTGTTTCTATTGTTCTGGCAGGGTTTCTACTGTCTGACATCCCTATTTAACAGTAGTAGTAATAAACTCTGTTACAATATTGACAGGGTTGGGGCAATTTCTCTTTTCTGAGTTAAAAATACTTGTATTTTAGGCAAGAAAAACTTGAGCATTATGGTGATCTGCTGAAACATCCGTTCTTAGATCAATCCTGCATTAAGGAGGTAGACATATTAGTGGCAAGAAAATATTTAAAAAGGCTTTTGTACAAAAGCTTTCTAGGCAGGAAACTCTACCCCAAGTGTTTATTGCTATGTGTGCGTTTGCATGTGTCTTTCAGTGCTATAAAATGTGAAATGTATGCCCTGTTAATCTGTCATGAGAATATCAGTTTGTCAAAAATTGATCAGCAGCCCATTACAAATGCATGCATTTACCTTTCACTGTGGAAGGGTAGCACAGTTTTGTTTGAAAGATTGTTACACAATCCAGGTTTCTTTCTTTCTAAAATACAAATGAGACTGAGACACGAATAACCTGGTAAAAGGGAAGAAGTGCTTTTTCTAAAAGCCCAATATTTCAGTGCAAACTGTGCATTTGTCCCAGAGGCTTCTTGCTGGAAGTGTTGTTGCTGTTAGCACTAAATGGATGTTCAATTTCCAGGCTCACAGCAATGGAGCTGAAGAATGTTGCACCAGTATGACAGTGCGAGTCAGACATGTGACACTGGGCTAACAAATTCATGTGCTGAGCTCAATGTTAATCAGCTTCTACCCTGTGGATTCCTCAAATTTGCTTTTAAAGTACATATTAGCCATTTTGTGTAAACAGCAGATGTGCATTTTCAACATATGGTGTAATCAGAAAAGTCCAGAAGATAGAGTAGATGTTGCCTATGTTTTATTAGGGTTTGCAGCATATTGATAGCACATACAGCAACTCTCTCCACTTTTCTGTCTGTTACTTTGGAATGCCCCATCTCTCTTCTTGAACATTACGTTGAGCAATCTATAGCAGTTTCATCTTGTTTCTGTTTGTCAGAGACTTTGTTCCTTTCAGTTTTCACCTTCTCATGTTCTTCATGACACTAATTCAGAAGCTGTAGATATCTCCATGCCTGTCTTCTGTCCCTTAACTTCTGAAACAGCATAATGTCTTTTCTACATGAAAGCCAGAAATAGCTTTATTCTGTTAAGGTCATGTGGAAGGATGGACTTTTCCCCTGTTGAGTTTACTTTAGGGACAAAGGGCAGGTTGAGGCTATTGTCAGTCTCATAAGAGCCCTGTTGTATGAATTCAGTTTACTCATACTTTGGTGACAGCAGTCAGTACCAAAGTTGGTGAGATGTTGTCCACATGGTAGGCTCTGTTTATAGTGCATGTTAAGTCTAGGTCTGGATCCTTTGGCCCTATAAAGCCTCCTGTTCTGCCTACAGAAGCCACAACCTGAGATTTAAATGCTATCTGAGTCTTTTCCCCCCGCCCAGGTTATCCAGATCAGAGGCCGATGGGGCTTTTGCCCTTGGTGTGCTATCTTTGTGACTTCCTCCTGTGCACTGCCAGCTCTGTATGTGGATAAAAGTGGCATAAGTTTGTATGTTTTCTGAGACAACTTTCACCTGGGTACCCCTTTCTTCTTCTCATCCAAGACCTTGGAATAAGACTTAAGAAGTTCTCTTTAGGACCTTGGCGTTTTTGTTGCAGAACTCCCTCATCGTTCAATAAAATGAAGTGGTCAGAAGTCAAAAAAGGCATAGTTAAAGTTGAAAATTAATCCTTATTTCTGCAGTGTTTTGATTATAGATGCTGAGCACTCCAAATACTGTTGGCAAATGATGTAACTTCTAATGCTGTCTGAGCAGAAAGCTTCTGAATAATGAGCGAGTACCATGTGGAAACACTGAGTGAAAATATTATTTCCACAGCCTCACATGTGGGCATTGCCAAATGGAAATCACTGGCAGCTGCATGAAGAGCTGTTTCCTCATTATGAAGCTATGGACAGACTTCCCAGAGGAGAACAGAGTTTGGCAGGGCTCAAGATCACCTAGCTGACTTCTACTTGGAAAGTGGATCTGGTTAGGCTTTTCTGCCCCTCTTCTACTTTGCTCTTATTTACCTCAGCATGTTAATCTGAGGGGACCAGAGAACTGAAGTGTCATGACTTGCTGCTCTCTTGGTGTGATTGTTGGAGGTAAAGGAGGTAAGGACTCTCTGCAAAGCTGCTTCTGCAATATCCGTGCGCTACTCTTCACATTCTGTGTGCTTCTGCACTCGACTCTTGCAAATGCCTAATGCGTGACAGACTGACAAATGACAGGGGTAACCCATGGGCAAACACTGGTGCCTAAACTCCTACCCCTGAGACTTCTGCTCATACAAAGCTGGAAAAGGAGGAGTAAGGGAAGAGACTCTGGGCTTTTGTGCCTTCTCCCCTCTATGCTTGCGCATTGTCTCTGAAATACTGAAAAGGAAGTTCTGGGGCCTTGTCTGAAACATGTTTTTCCTCCTGCCCATTACCCAGGTACTGCTATTACATGTGTATCAATTTTCATCTCTTTCCTTTTTTTTTAAATACCCTTTTATCATAGGGCATTTTTTCCTGTCTCATCTTATAGATGTGTGGTGGGAACCAACTGGCCTTTTGTTCTCTGCAGATGGAAGGAATACGACACCGATGTACTATTCTGGTTTGCTACCAAAAATTACCATATTTCTTTCTCTGTGTCTCTCCCATAGTGTTAGTGGAGTGATAGGAGTGATTTACCTTGGTTCTTTAAATCTGCAGCAGGAGGCGTCAGGGAGAAGTATGTAACTAGATGTTCTGCAGTGGCACAAAGCTGAGAGAAAAGCTTCAAGGGTAATGTTCTGTCCTTAATCTAATCATATTCCTTGTTCAGTATTAGTAGAAAATTACTCTTTCTGCATTCCTTCATATTGCTATGTAATAAACAACAGCATAATACTGAAAATATGGAGTAATTTAATAAGTTCAGGCTTTGTTACAGATAATGGATAACTGTGCACAGGAGTATAGTAAATCTTGAATGACAGCTTTATTTGATTACCAAGCCTGAATGCAATGTTCCACAGCACTGCTTTACCGTAACGCTGTGTCATGCTGTAGGAAGTCTGATTACCCTCAGATCCGATTGAGCGCTTCTACTTCTGTGGCTTCCTGTCTCATCAAATCTGACAGACTGTGCTTGGTCAGTGCCTGGGTGGAAGACTTCTGGAGAAGATTTATGTTTGCCAGGAAGAAGTTCTGGTGACTCAAACCCTTCATTTCCCACCTAGTGTAAACTGAACTGGAGTCTCTGATGTAGTATGTTAAGATTTGATGGAGTTTCCACTTTCAGATGTGATATACTGCTGAGTTTCAGACCAAATATTGAGCCTTTAAAATAGATTTTGTGGTTTCACTTCATTTTGGTTTTATACTGAAGTTAAGTTTTCATCAGGTGTTATCACATTGTCCTGTGGCTGCATTTTAATGATCGGTGAATTTTTTTCTAACGGAGTATAAAGATGGCAAAGAGCTTTACTCTATTACACATATCTTTCTGTTAGAAAATCACAATGAGTAAAAGAAATAGAAGATCAGTTTTTATCAGACAGTGCTGGGCAGATGGAATATATTTCTTCTTTCCCCTGTGTCCATTTTTCCACTCAGCCTCTTACCACCGTACTACTTTGGCAGGGTGACTTTGAGGAAAACAAGAAAAGGCATTTGCCATTTTTTTAACAAAGCACTGACACTGTCCTTTAATACTGCCCTGAGAGAAGTCATGGTATTTTGCTCTTGCTTGATAGGAGGCAGCCAAATGTTGTGACATTTTGTGATGTGCGGGAGCTGGGAATGAGCCTTTGTCCTTAGGCACTGAATTAGTTAACTGTTAAATAATTGTACCCAAGAAAACTTCACTTGTTTACGGAACACCCAAGTCTCGTTGCTTGTAGTTCGTTTTATTTCTCACAGGCACATCCTATGGGTGTAGAAGGGATTGCACTTCAGGCACTTGGCAGTTTTCTTTGTGACAAATGTGGAGGTTGCCCATTTTAACAAAGATTGTGGTGCACTTTAAGTTCGTGCACAATTTGATGGTTTCAATTTTTAGAGGTTTCAGTAAACTCTTTTTTTCCCATTCCTTAATTTCCACCTAACTTTAAGCATAATATTAAGTGGGTTTTGAATTATGTTTTGTTTCGGCATGTTTTCATTTGGTTGGTTTGTTGTTGTTGTGTGGTTTGTGGTTTGGGTTTTGTTGTTGTTTTTGGGTTTTTTTTGTACCTCTTTGACAGAGATTGAAGGAAGACAGGAAGAACAGGACTTAATTCTCAATTCAAAGATAAATTTCTGGGATGTATTATTAAGCTAAAGATTGGAGAGATATAGCTACATATTGCTTCTGTGCTGGGACACCACAAAGACAAAGAGTTTGCTCTTTACTAGAGATAGATCTGAGCCTGTAGAGCTCACTTGGTTATGCTTCTAATACTGCTGTTCAGTTCGAAGACTGCAGTAAGCAGTATTGCATCAGCATCGAGGCTTTCAAAGTGTGCTGCAAGTGGTCAAAATAGGAGCTTCTCTATATTTGAACCAGTGGCAATAATTTATTTTGACTTTCAAAAGGATTTTGTTATATGCATTCATAAAAGATTGCTGAGGATTCTTGGGTAAAGAGTGAGAGGAGGAGCCCTTTGAGAGAGGGAACAAAGGCTGATGATAAATAGCTAATTCTCAGTATGGAGGGAGGTTAATCGTGGGGCAGGCCAGCAAAGAACTTGAAAGGAGTACCGGTAGAGTGAGGGAGATCAGAGAAGCTGTTTTAAAGAGTTCATCACCTACTCTTTAACATCTTATTCACCACTGAAGCTAGCTTAAACATCTAAGGAAAATTCTTTTGTCTCCCTAATTAAGACTGAATGTTAAAAGCAGCTAAAACTTAGCTAAGCTGAGGTCAAGTAGATGAGTATTGAGGTATCAGGCTTCTGTGAAGGCTGTGTGGAGATACCGTGTGATGAGAGCACTTTTAAGACAGAGCTCCCACCTTCTCTTAATGCTTGCAAAGAGAATGCAGGTTTGCAGCATTTGATTCCATATTTTATAATCCTAGATAAGAGGCACTTAAATAGGGCAAAATCAGCCAAACTTTTTATTTCTCTTTAAAGTAGGTATTTCTGCATTGTTAGGCCTAATAACATCTCTTGACAGAGATCAGCAGAACTTCAGACAGACGCTGTTCCCCACCATTATATGATGTGTTTTGCTAGCTGATTTATTTAGATTATACCAGTGCATGGAGCAGACAGTAAGGGGACCAGTATTATGCAGTCTCTGGATACAGAACTCAGATGTGATCATGGCTCTAAGGAGAGCAGTATGTCAACCTGAAAAATGCATGAGTGTCACCTTTTTATCCACTTCTGTGGATTTTTCTAATGTAGCTCTTTTTATATGTGATGAGGCTCATTTCTGCAGAATGCCGTAATATTTGGACTATGCATGTTGTGTGTATGGGGAAAGGAGATAAGGACTGAAATGAAGCAAGGAATAGAACCTGATTTACTTTTGGTCCCATTAGATTTGAATGATACTTCCTTATTAAGTTAAGTATTTGGCTCAAATTCACTTGGCAGAATGAGCTCTTTTATATAAAAAGACTCTGTGCTGTGTATACCTCAATGTCCTCATTTGCAACCAGCCATTATAGTACTAGAGTGGAGTTAAATAATGCACAATCAATGATTTGTCCTGCAAACAGCATCTTATTTTTTTTTTTGTTTGTGGAAAATCCATGAGCAACTCTTGATTTCTTGTAGTGGTTACTCAGTAAATATGCTGTACTAGCAGATTAACACAAACCCAGTTCTGTTGGCCTTTATGTGGTATTTGAATTAGGAAGATGAGTTGTGTTTGGGGTAAACTCTTATTTCTGCTACATGGCTGGATGTGCATGAAGCTTAAATCATTTTGTACAGTCATCTTGGCACCAAGAACTGTTTAAGTGTAACCTTGTTTTCAGCAAATAAGAAACTTAAATTCTTTGTTTCAAACATTTCTGCTAGTATAACTCAGTGTCATAAACATATTGGAAAATAAACGCAGAAGAGATCCATGTGGATATACTAAGTAATCTACATATTTTCAGGCTTAAATCTATCTATCTAAAAAAAAATATTTATATGTATATAGTATTCAGTCAGATCTTAACTCATCTTTCTTTTACTCAAGAGAGCAGCAGAAGTCATTGCAAATCTTCAAGGTGCTTGGTAATATGCTGCCTCAATTAAAGCAGACTTTTAAAATGGCATCTTTTTATCTAACCCATATATTTTTGGTCAGAAATTGTATCTAGAGTGTAGTGAATTAGAGACTGCCCTGATGATGTAATGCTTTACATGTAAAGTTCCATTGGTTGCCTGGGGAGAAAGTAGGTGGAGGTGACTGAGCACTGCAGATACTCCTCTCTATTGCATGCATTTCGTGATGGCTTTTAATCAACTCTCTCCCTTTTCTCACAACATCAAACTGGTTTTGGAAAGAGTTGTTAAGCCAGTAAGACAGACCCATTCTTCATTCTCAAGAGGGTGGCAGTAAGCGCAGCCATCACAATCTTCTGTGCAAGTGCAGGTAGAATCTCCCTAACACAGCCAGATTTGTCTATAAATAATAACGTGAGGGGGGTAGGTCATGACTAAATCTCACTCATTTCACTTCCAGGGATTGGATTTGCTCGCTGAAACAAACTTAACTTTCCCAAAGGAGTCAGGTTATGGCCCTGAGTGATGGAGGAGCTGCTATATTGCGTATGAGAACGTCAGCCAGAGAGCTGCTTGAGCTAGTGGTGGTAATTTTTATAGCTGGATCTAGAGAGTCAAGTCCTGTGTCTGGGAGCTGTGTAATGGACTGCTTTTAATCCTTTGTGTGTGGGGTGTGTAAGATGTGGATGTTTAATATGCACAAACAGTAGCTAGCACTCACACAGACATAAAGATGGCAGGTTTTTGTTCATTTAAGTCCATCCTTATGCAAGTGGGTGACATTCCATGGAGAGATAACTTAGGAGATATACAGCTAATACTGTATTTACAGTTAAGCAACAGGCTGAGGTTTAGCTTATTTTTAAAATTTCTGTATGACTGTAGCTTCACGTCACCTCTTTTCTGTTATTTTTCCTTATTTTTCCCGTTTCTGTTGTGTATAGGTACAGTGTCTTGTGCTAGAATGACTGAGATGAGACCAAGACCATCTGATCTGTATTACAGAGAGCTGACATGTATCAGAATACTAAGTTGCATCTTCTTTGGTGCCAGTAATCTACACAACCAAACAGCCTGTGACTACATTAAATTGCTATGATTTTTGACAGAAGAGACCTTGTTTGCATAAATCCCTTGAATGCCAATAGGAGTGTGATTACAGCTTTAACAAAGGGAGAGGTTGAATACAAATTTGTGAGGGCCAGAAAGTGTTTAGTATCTCTTATTGTTTTCATCAGAATTCTAAATCTTATTCATGCAGATGACTCTGATCTTTATATCAATGCACAAAAAGAGAAGAACAGAGGAGCAAAAAGACTCTTCTCTTTTGACTGAAACACTGATTTTGTTATCATGTTACCAATGAGGGTCCATTTGGGATATTATTCAAGCACAGAGATCAGTGCTGGCCTTTTGTAAGAGCCCTTAAATGTTTGGAATACATTTGCCCTTGAGGGAGATAATCCACTGCAAAAAAGTTAGATTCAGATCAGGAGAGAGAAGGTGGGATTGTCCTTAGCACATTGATGCTTGCTGGCAGATCAGTTCTGCCTTAAGATTAATACTACCTGCATTCTTTTGTAATCCTCTGTACTTAATAGCTGGATTCTGTTTTCTATGTCAGGTTTTGTTCATGAAACAAATTGGCAATTAGAACAAAGGGTATTTGTTTGGAATAAATACAGTGATCAGGATGTGTCTTGCTATTTTTGTTTCTATTCAGATCAAAAATGCCAGGTGTGTGTTTTTTGAACCAAATAAGTTAAACAGACTGCTTATTATACTTGGAATAGACATTCAGTTTTATTTTATTTTCTATACCCCTTATTATCTCTTGTTGCTCCAAGGATGGCAGTTTTGCACTAGGAGTGTACAGTGAAGTCTACTTCTGCAAGGTCTCACAGAGCAGAAAAAAATGATGAGCCTTTTTCCTGCCTTGTGTTCCATGCCACTTGAAAGCACAGTTGCTCTTCCCTGTTGGTATCCTGGACATCTGCTTTCTGAAAGGAGGCATGGTATTTAAGGCCTGGGCTGAAAAAAAGCCATTAACATCCCTGAGGCTGGGGGGATCTCACCAGTGTGTACAAATATCTGAAGGGATGGTGTAAAGAGGTTAGACCCAGCGCATTTCAGTGGTGCTCAGCAACAGGGAACAGGGCAAGAAGCAGTGAGCACAAACTGAAACACAGGAGGTGTCTGAACATCAGGAAACACTGTTTTCTCTCTTTTTTTTTTTTTTTTTTTTTCTTTTTTTGGTGTTTTGCTTGTGGGTTTTCTGTTTGTTTTGGTTTAGTGGTGTTGGTTGTTGTTGTTTTGGTTTTGGTTTTACTGTGAGCGTGATGGAGACGGGGAATGAGAAAAAGATGGAATGTGTAGGGCAATTCTGGCTGAATTTCAGAACCCTCAGATTCAGAGCTGCAATGATACAGCCACTGCCTTCACATTATTCTGAATGTATTGGTTCATGGTAATTGTGAATATCAGACTAGTTCAGGATTGCTTCAGTTTTAAGTTTATGCCTAAATGGGTCTCCTGGCAGACCTGAACGTAACTGAGAGAAAGGTCCCATGCTGAGCTTCACATTGGGAGATATCCATGTGAAACCTGAGATCTGGGCTACGTTTTGCTTACCTATGACAAGTTTAGTGGATCTGTGTATTTGTTGTGGTTGAAGATTTGAAAACAAGGCTAAGATGCTCTGACAGAGTCCTGGTTTACTGCAGTATTCTGCTCCCATTGCCCAGGGCCTGGAAGATTATAAGCTAGCATCTTGTGCAAGCTTAACCTTCCATGAATGTTAGCTCTCATTTGAAGTTTGGAAAGACTGGGAACTTTTTAGGCTTTTTAGAAAATTGTAACCCGAAGTCTTTCCTTCCTATGGCATGTTAATGGCAGAATTGCATTGGTGTAGTGTTGCTATTGCTATATTAATACAGTTTTTCCCATATAGTTACAGGATTTAGATGCCCCTTTCTATTTCTGATGATTGGTTGTTTGAGGTTGTTTAAGAACTGCCCTAGTTCCTGGAAGTGGTCTGAATACAAAATTACTCTCCATATAGGTAATATAAGAGTGTACTTTGTTACAAGTTGTACTGACACATGCTTTTCCTGTGGACTTCCACAGATGGACTAGGTCTATTTCTGCCTGTGTTTTTCCATGCCTATTTTCCTTCCCCACCTTTCCAAGCTAAAAAAGCTGTCAAAAATGGATGTTTCTCTTTCCAGAAATAAGATCAGAATAATTCAAATAACATTTTTAAGCATTAGAATGGGTCATTAAATAGCATTGTAGAGAAAATCCACCCTAAACTGTATTATCAGTTTGTGCTTTTATCAATACATAGTGCCTCTGAGTCGAGCACTGTGGGTCACCAGTTAAACTGTTGTTAAACAAATGTTCCACATCAATAGTGCAGAGTTTCTGGGAATACCTATTTATTTTAGGTTTTTTTGTGCCAAGTGGATGGACCATCATAGGTAGCAGTGGAAACAAGTAATGTACTGCAAAGGAGATAGAAGTATTAATCGATCTTGTCTAGTTCCTCCAGTGAATGTGCTGTTCTGTACCTTCTTATTTTCTCTGGCATTGTTATTCCCTTCAGTGCTACTGGGGATCACAAGCACAGTAACAAGAATGCCTGCAAAGTCAATCATCAGTCCAACAGCAGGGTACAGTTATGTGTTATGTAGTCCAGTGTTATTTTTGACATAACATTGACAAAGATGGAACCTTTAGCAGAGTTCCTGTAGGTTGAAGTTAACACAAATGTGCCTACATGAGTACAGGCAATATAAAGGGGGGTGGGGGGGAGGGGAGTGTAGGAGTGTGCGATGCATGTGTGAGGTGGTGACTGAAGGTGATGTGACTGGCTGAAGCTGAGAAGTCCTGCACCTGTCTTCCCATTTCCTTAGTGCCAAATCCTGTGGTCTTCAAGTGCTCCTACAGCTGTGCAGGAAGTTGGACTGCAGCACTGTGCTGTGTCTGCTCTTTGTGTTTATTTAGGTTACATGACAGTTCCAAGACACAAGAGCAATTACTCTCACTGGTTGTGGTGAGGTGATAGCTTGCTGTCTAAATATTTCACTGTATTAATGCAAAGGCACTGCAAGAGTTGTTCTGAGTGGTAATTCAAGTATGAATGATCTGTAAATCTTTTTGTATTCTTCATTTTTGCTTTGCAAATAACTTGACATTCCTAACTAAAGTAGTGTTGGTGTCCTCAATTACATTACACAAAAAACCCTAAAGATTAGGAATATTGAAGTAACTCAGTCTGCTGCTGCTCAGGTGGTGCTGTCTTTTGTCAGAGTACTTCAGAATTAAGATTATGCTGTTCCTAAATTATGGTCTAGTTCGCTGGAATTACTAGAACTGGAGTTTAAGTGATATTTAAGTTGAATACTGGCTATTTGCAAGTTCCTAGATGTGACTTTATTGCTATACAATGACGTGGATAAAAAAAGAAATATCTAGGGTTCATTCTGATTCCCAGTATTTTGCAGTCACCTATTTAATATCTCAAAACTTGTCTGGGGCTCTCTAAGCAGTTAAATAGGAATCCTTTCAAGGTGGTCCATGAACACTTGCCACGCTCCTTTAATGTCACAGATAGGCTTGAATAGTACTCATTCATGTAGGGAATTCCCCTCCTCTTTATTACATTTGGGTTTTTTTTCATAGGGATTAAAGCCATGCTTAGCATGTGAAACTTAGGTCCTAGAAAGAAATCAAGGCCCTCTGGCTAGCATTCATTCCTCTCACCTTCTTCCATCTTTGCAATTGGTAATGTTGTACCTTCTAAGCATCTGATTAATACTGTGGTTTTGGAAGCTGGGAGCTCTCGCAGATCTTCCTGGCTCCTATAATATCAGTCTGCAGTGTTTTTGTTTGGTTTTTCTTCTGAGGAAAAGAAACCACAAAACCAATCTCAAAACATATTCTCTTTTTTTTTTTAAATCAGTTTTGCAGGTTGCATTTTTTAAATGTGTTAGCTTTGCTTTTGTATGAGTGAAACTATTTGGTCTTGAGTCTTATAGTTTCCCATATACCTTGACAGTCCAGTAACACCTGTCCTGTTCTGACATTAGTTAAACCTTAAGTTGTCTGATGCCTAAGTAGTACAGCTCTCAGTGACTTCAGCAGAGGCATGCCAATGTAGTCAAAGGCAGAATTTATCTCTTAATTAGATGTCTCTGGCTTTTTTCAGCTCTTTATCGAGCAGAATAAAGTCAGAGCAAATTAAGCACCTAGAATTCCAAAGCACTGCTCTTAGTAGCCAAAAGTAGCCAAATGATGAGCATCAATATTTGGCTTGCCAGAAGAGAATGATATTTTCTGTAGGCAGAATGTAATCAGTGATTAATGTATTTTTCTCGTGTGGAGAGACTGGGACTGCCTGAACATATGGAGGTTAATCACAGATGTTCAAATCTGGGCTAGACAAAGAATAGTATAAAATCATCAGTGCTGGTTCAGGAATGGATGGGATAAATGATGTGCTGGATTCTTTCAAATTCAGAATGGTTGATTAATACATTTAACAATATATGTTTCACCTTGCAACTAGGTTTTATGGAATAATACTTTTAATGGGGAGTAAGTATATAGCGGACATGATAAAAATTGAACTGGTCCAGTTTTGCTTTGAAATGTTGCTTGTATAAGCTCCCCTTGGTAGGCTTGATGGTAGGTTTTGGTGGTGGTGGTGGTGATGGTGTCAAAGGCTTTACTGAAGTCCATGTAGACAATGTCCACAGCCTTTCCCTTGCCCACTAGGTGAGTCACCTGGTCATAGAAGGAGATCAGGTTGGTCAAGCAGGACCTGCCTTTCCTGAACCCATGCTGGCTATTCCTGATCCCCTGGCTGTCCCGCACTTGCCATGTGAGCTCACTCAAGATGAACCTCTCCATAATTTTTCTGTGTACTGAGGTCAGTCTGACAGGCCTGGATTTTTTTTCAGAAAACAAGGCCTCAAAGCCCTTAGGAAATGCCTTATAAAAGTTAACCTTGTCTTCTGTGTTTTGGAGTAGGAAAAAAGAGAGGA
Source organism: Ceryle rudis (assembly GCA_033439905.1). Lineage (NCBI taxonomy): Eukaryota > Metazoa > Chordata > Aves > Coraciiformes > Cerylidae > Ceryle > Ceryle rudis. The sequence continues at coordinate 24,268 of JAAGNO010001616.1, forward strand.
GGGAAGCTGTTGGTTGCTCTGACTGTTGTAGGGGAAATACATCCTATAAATTCAGTTTAAAAAAACCCTCAAAACCAAAAAAACCCATCCAACCAAACAAAAAAAAACTACAAAAAAAACCCCACAACACAAAAAAAACTCCAAACCACTGAGCATCCAGGTGAGGTGCTACATCAACGCCTTTTGCTGCCTATCTTGCAGGCAAATAGCATTGTGTGTTTCTTTGGTTTTACTCCTGAGGGAGGAAGAGGGGAAAAGACCCCTTCTAGTGCAAACACAGTAGTACACCTTTCACACCTTGCAGCAAGTAGTTATGGCTGTTTCATTGGCTGCCAGCATGTGGCATAGCTGTCGTTGCCCTGCTTGGATAGGGCTGTCTCATAAATCTCAGTGCCTATGCTGCTTGTCCAGGCTGGGAAACACATACTGTAATAATAGTAATAATAACAATCATAATGAAAGGGCTGTTAGAGGAGTATGATGGAGCCTCCTGTTGAGAATGCATTGTAAGCATATTGACATATGGAAATGTGCTTCGGTCCATTTAGTGCTTTGTTTCCTTGAATACATTTTGATGATATAGGATTGTAATTTTTTTTTGTGGAGTGGGCAGTTGCTTCATGTTTTGTTCCATAGCTGTGTGCTGTAATTATGAAGTGGGAATGGAATTTTGAGTTCTCTCTCACCTGATAAATGAATCTTCTGCTCAGTGCAGCTGAGTGCACACATGCTTGTTTCCAAAGCACCAACAAACTTCTACATTAAAAAAGAGTTAAGGCTGTGAAGTAAATGTGGAGAGACAGAGATGAGGACTGAACCTCCAGCCTGGTGATGTGGGGCTCAGAGGAATACCAGACTACTGAACTACACTCTCTTCTGCTACTGAGCAGAAGTTTAATACTTGGGTCTACATTTCTGTTCCTATACTTGAAGGGTATTTTCCCTGTTAATTAAAGTCCTTTGTCAACTAATTCTGGCAAGTTGATGATTCTCTGGATATCCTATGCTTTCTTATTCATTGAAATAACAGAAAGCAATGCCCTTATGAAATGGCAAGTGTGTTTGAGCAGTGCATGTACTGTGTAAATTTATTCCTATCAATTCTTGCTTGATATATATTTACCTTGTGTAATTACATGTAACTAATAACTTATGTAATTATCTATTTACAACTATATTATTGTAAGTTAAGAAATGCATGCTCTTTACAGACCACAGTCGAAATGTTCTTTTTCAATGAAATATGTTGTGCAAGGAACCTGCATATGCAACACTTGGCTTTCAGACTATCTCAGCTGCCTGAAAATATGGTGATTCTTGTCCAAGGAATGTAAACTTAAAATAATTGTACCTTTCTAGTTAGTGCAGCTGTTAGAATGCTGTCTGGAGCTAATGCAGTTTGCGGTGCATGTGGTATCGTGCATGCAACTCTAATGGTATTTGGAAGGTCTTGTTTTATGAAACTGGAGTGAGTATTTACCTTCTCTTGTGAGGTTACTAGTGCAAACTGCTGTGTTTCTGTAATATGGGGGTCTTTATATCTAGTTTTACAGAAGCATTGTAAATAAGGCATGCTTCTACAACTGCTTTTTTGTTTACAGAATTCATTTTGAGGCTTAGAAATGTTTTACGTTATGTTTTGTAAATGGATTTTTTTTTTTTGTAGTATGCCTAGTTGAGAGCACAATTGTTCCTAGAAGTTAATGGAGTTTAAACAGGAACAAATACAGAAAGATTCATTTTTCAAATCCTAGTCCCAGATAAAGGAAAGTGTATCAAAATTCAGGATATTCATAATTTATTTAGGTTGCCTGAGCCTCAAATGTCTTGGTATTCCATAATGAAGTACAAGGGGGTTTGTTTTTTTAAAACAGATTTCTTTATCTTGTCTCTTTGATCTCTAAGCACCCTAAATACAGAAGGAAAGCAAATTTATTTTCTTTCTTTTTGTGTCTGAACTCTTATCTCTCCCATGGAGCTGAAGTGTTTAATAGCTGGTGCCTGAAAAAAACTTGGAGTAAGTGGGTACTGCTAGTTCCAGCAGATAATGTTTGGTCCCCATTGTATTACTGCAAAGATCAATCAGTTTTGTAATCAGTTCTTCAGCTGTTGAAAATTTGATGCTGTGGTTTGCACAGTAAATTTGCATAAGGCTGTACATGAAATGCTTCTATAATGCTGCTGAGTTAATCTCGCATTCTAGAGGCAGAACAAAAACTGTAGGGAGAGATTCCTGATTAAGCCTCTCCCTTTCTCAAAGGAAAGCTGGTCCAAACAGGATATGGCATTTCTGGAGTTGTACTTACTACTAAAGTCTGAGCTTTTTTTCACTAACTTTTGCCTTGAAATCAGAAAATACCTCCCATGGCTTTACATCATATGTTCCTGTCTCCCTCTTACTTGATGCCAGCTGATTTTGTTTATTCACTTATTTTGGGCAGTGTCATGTTCAGTCCCTTCAAAAACAGCAAGTGCTGTGTTCTACCGCTTCCGTATCTTCTGTTACGCTCATCTTTTCTGCTGCTTTGGTACTTGCACCAGGGACATGCACCGCTAGTAAGGTATAACTAAGCATTGTGTGCCTTACACCTCTATCAACATAGGACCAAGCACTGTGTGTTTTGTCAGTATTCATCTACTTACAAATTCTGTGTTGATCATTGGCGTATTTGTATCAACCTTATACTTTTGGCAATTGATTCAGGAATCTGATTACAGGGTTGGGGTTTTTTTTAATTTATTTTTGTTTTCCACCAGCACCAAGATTACTCTTTGAAAACATCTTAGGAGTTACAAGGAAATATTTTTCCCTTCTTTCAACCTGCCTTTTAAATATACGATATCTTCTATTCACAGAGTACACTTCTGTCTACATTTTTATTTTATTCTATTTTATTTTACTACCTGGAGTTGGCAATATTCCATCCCATGTTACTGACAAATCTGTTCACAGATGGTTGATCAGGTTTAGAAACACCATTCATTGCTTTCAAATCAAGAACAGATAAAAGTCTTAAAAAAAAGAGCCAAAACACACACACAAAAAAAACCCAAACAAACAAAAAAAAACCCCAACAACACACACACAAAACCACAAACCCAAACAAAACAACAAAAAAACAACCCACCCCCAAAGAAATAAACAAAAAAACCTCCCAACAACCAAACAAAAAAACCCCAAACACAACAACAACCAAAAAAAAAAAGAAAGAAAGAAAAACAACAAAAAACCCCCCACCAAACTACCAACTGCTCAAGCAGGAGTAGAACCTGATGTAGAAAGAATTGAGGAGGCTTTCTGGTCTGTCAGACAGAAGCTCAGGCTAGGACATCACAGAAGTCCCTCTGGCCTTCAATTCTGATTTGAAGTTAGAAGTAAGATTTATATTGTTCTGAGGCTAAATTGCAGCCTAGAGAGGGAATGTGCAAATGTTTGTGGTTGTGGTGGAGATACTGGTAAGTGAATTCATGCTATGGAGCATGATATAGAGAACTCATCGCATTGTAAAAACTAGAAGTGGTTCGTTTACCCCTCTGCTACTGCCTTGTCTTGTTCTACCCTTTGGCATTTTGTAGGGTTTAGTACAATATCAGTTTTCATGTAATAGATTTTTGGTGGGTGGGTTTTTTTCCCCCAGTGTGTTTGCTTCACCTGTGCTGACTGTCTTTCCTGGAGGTGTTTACCGACTACTCCAGCAAAGAGACTTCTTGGCAGGAACACTTGACACAGACATGGCACAATGTCCCTATGTAACTGGTCCCCATAAGCACACTTTCAGGGCCCTGGCATGGGTCCCTTGCAGCTGGAAATGAGTGCATGATAGGGTAGAGAATTCATCTGGAGGCTGGTAACCAGCGTAATTAATCAGTGTGACAGGGAGTCCCTGGCTTTGGCATGTATATATCCTTCTGATGTAATATAATGGAAAAAAAAAAACCCTTCTGCTTATTCGATAATCTGCCTTAAGAAATCAAAATAAGAGTAGCTAATTCTTAAGCTAAATTTTTGGATAATTGATGAAACCAAATGTTAATTGCAATCTCAAAGTGGTTGATTTTTACTTATCTGCTTTTTGAGAGATATAAGCATCTTAGTTTCAGGAGCAAGCTGGCTGCTGTGCCATGCTCTGTCCATGAGGCAGCAGCATCATCATCTCCCACATGTGAATGTCAGGCCACATGTCACGGGTGTGTGAAGCAGGCTGCCTTCAGGAGATGCAGGTAGCAGCTGCTATGAATGACAGGAGGAAACCAGTCTGTCATTTCCTAGGACAGTGCTGGAAGGGAAGATCCAGACCTGTGGTTGATGGGAGGAAACTGGTGCCCTGTCCCACCCATGACAGCCCCGCCTCACCACTGCAGTGCCACTTCAGCCCACCTCTGCTCATCTGGGTGAGCACTGTGACATTGCTGCTGGTTTCAGAGTGCCTGGAGAGAGCTGACTTTCCACAAAGCTGCTTGATCGCAAGTGTTTACCTTGTGTCACAATACAGTCCTCAGTGTCCCAGCTCTGGGGTCACCACCAGCCTTAACTGTCCCTGTGTGGGACCCAGGCCCCTTTTCAGCCCCGCAGAGCTGTTGATGCCTGTCCCAGTGAGGCTGCAGAGTGCCTGTACCCCATCCTGCCTCTGGCCTGTCTGCCAGCTGGACTCTAGGCTTGGGCAGTTGGCAGACCCTTTGCCTGACGGACCCCGTCTCCGGCTTGTCTCCAGCCATGCTGGTGGGCTCATCCCCTGGACAGGCTCTGTGTAGCCCTGCCTGTGGCTCCCAGATGGGCCTTAGATCTTGTTTCTTCCTTGCCTTGTCCAAGGTCACTGAAGGACCCCATGGCCAAGGTCTGCCTGTTGCCCCCAGATACTGGGGGACAGTGCCTGCTGATGATGTCCACCAGGGCTCCTGGCTCACCTTGCCCTGGGGAGCAGCTGTCCCTTTGCTGCTCCCTGACACCGGGTGACATGAGCATCAGAAGATACTGTGCCTCTTTGCCAGTGCTTTCTTGAGGAATTAGGTCTTGAACGCACGAGGTTTGACTTGCCTAAATGTTTATCTAGGGCATTAGCTCTACAGGGGAAATAATGTTAGTATTTATGGTAGCTTGTGACAGAAAATAGCTCTTTAATATCTGTCTTGCAGAGCATGATGAGACAATACTGTGATGGCCTAAGAGCTCTTGAAATATAATAACAGTGGTTTTCTGCTGGGTGGGGTCTGAAACTTGGGGTGCACCTGCCATTCCTTTTGACAGACATGCAGCACTTGTGAGATGAGTCCTGAAAGACTGGCAAAACAGGGAAAGCTGGCATTTCAGTTACTGAATGCTTCTTTACATACCTGACACATGCTGGTAGTATGGTAAATCTTGCTACAAATCTTGGTGCAATATGATGAATTTGGGTACCAGCCAGGCCAACCAGTGAGGTATCTGAAACAGTTCTGCATGTGGAAACCTATGAAGCATATGCAGCCCTTTCATTTGTGACAGGGGTAGAGAGGGTGGCAGTGCAAAAGCTTGGCTGCAGAGGCAGTGGAACCAGTGGTTTGGCTGAGGTCATCATGTTGCAGGACTGTTTCAGAGGTTCTGGAAGAAGGATGGGAATGGCTTGGAATTACTCGGCAAGTGCAGAGGACCTTGCAAAATGTTTCAACGGGTGAAAAGCTTTTGAGTTTTCTTTTTCCATGGCAATTTGAAAATTAGGAAGGGATTGTAAGACTTCATTTTATTTCACATTGCCTACATTAACACAACATCTTAGACTTCAGTGAAGCCTCCTGTATGCACCTCCTGGAGAAGGGAAGGAACGGTTACATAAAGTGTATTGCACAAAAAAGGGAAACTAAATTGATGTAAGGCAACCGGTATAATACTTTGTGTACCAGGGAAGAATACAAACCATGCAGGTTTTATGAACAACTCAACTTGATTCCTAGATGCACGTTCTTTAGAGTATGTAGTGTCTTATTTTATCGTTTATTTGTATTGTCTTGTGGAAGAAGGAAGATGCTTGTTCTGATGGGAGCACAGGTTAAAGAGCAAGTCAGCAGTATCTAGTGCTGCTGTCTCATATTAGAGGTTAGTCTTGGCGGCACCTTTATGTGACACTACAGTTCTCTGCTCTGAATTGTGTGGGGTCTCACCCATGCAGTTACCCAGTGCAGAAATTCATGCTTCTGTCTGTGGAACAAATTGGACACTAAAAAGCAGAGGGATGGAGAGGTGCAGTGTTTAGAAGAAAGGGGTGTCAGCAGATGACTTAAAAATGATGTTTTTGGAGATATGCAGTATAGAAGTAGTGACCTGAGCTGGCCCTGGTTTGCTTAAGAGAGAAGGGGAACTTGCGGTAGCTGGTGCATGAAAAACAAAGGAAGATGACCTACCTCAGTTTACATATTTAATTCAAATTGGTCATAGAGAGGAACAGCACTGAAAGTTACGGATTTCCAGTTGCTATCCATGCCTCTAGCAGAAAGTGATTACCAAAATGAGGTAGATGGTGTACATCAGGTGTAACATCATGAATTTAGAAGGATTCTGAATTTCTGTAACACGTGACCATATAGGTTTTACTTTCCCATGTAAATTAAAACCAGGTGTTTGTTGGCAAGATGTGTATCCTGACTTCCATTTTTCAGCCAGATTTTTCTGAGGTACTTTCAAGGTGTTTTATAAAATCTGTCCTTCCAAAGGAGACCCTAAGGGTGCAAAACACATAAACTATGGACAGTGTTGAGAAATGTGAATTTTGAGGAAAGCAATCATATTATTTAACTACCTATACTCCACTTCCTTCCTGCTCCCCACTTTTGTCAGAGTACTGGATTATGTTGACAGCTTCTCTTTACCAGTGCTGGGGTTTTTTGTTGTTGGGGTTTTTTTTGGTTGTGGGCTTTTTTTTTTTCTCCGCTCTCACGTTTGCTTCCACGCATCCTCCGTCCTGATGCAAGACTGACATATAGGCCTACTTGATATAGGCTTACTTCAACACAGTCTACTGTGTTGATCCTACTTGGTGCTTAAAAGGCCTTACACTAGATCTAAGCAGCTATATTTTCCCCAGATAAATAACTTCAAGGCATATGTGATGAAACACCATATAAATATAAGGTACTTTGATCCAGTAGAGCTAGTAAGTCTGCTTCATCAACTAGTTGCTAGACTATGAATACGTACATGCATAGAAATAGTCTGAAGTATTGCCTGAGTATCTGCCTAATACAAATTCAACAGCCTGAAGTTCTATGTTGGTTGGTAGAATTTTTTCTTTAGAACATGAAAAAGTTATGGAACCTAATTATTATTCCTATACATGTATTTTAGCTCCAATAGTTCGTAATAAATTTATCATGCTAACTTAAGTCGATAAATGAACTCACATGAAACTGTTATTGAAAGCTAAGTCTGTCTGCATCATTAATTGCGTGGTGTTTCAAATTCTTGGAATAGACATCTTTACTATAAAGGAATCTGCCCGCAAGGTCAGATGTTCTTGTAAAGTTATGGCTTATAAATCAGATCTAGGTATTTATGCTGACAGACACTTTTCTTCTTGTTGTGCATAGTTCATATGCTTTTTTTTTCCCTGAATCACACCTCTATGGAACCTTGTCTAAATCAAATGTGAGCAATTGAGGTATTTTCTAGCTAAGAGTTCTTGTCTAGTACTAACTAATGTAGATTTTTGAAATGTACTGATGAAATGCTATACTGTGTGCATAGAAATAATGTAAGTAGAAATAAGTGAATTCCTGGAGTAACTACTGCCAAACATTTATATACATACCTAGGTATATTGATCTGAGTTAATGTGATTATCTGCAGGCAGTGGGTGAGTACTGCAGATCCCTTCTGTGAAAACTGTAAGCTTTTCTTAGCTGTGTGAGCTGATTAAGACTATTCTTGTCCTTATGCTCTGTATCCTGGTCGAGAGATGGGGGTAGCATTATTTCCTGTAGGCTTGCTGAGTGCAGTCATGCTCTGCTTGTGTTCATCTAGGATACTAAAAGCATGGTTTTAGTTGGCAGTGCCAGGCTCAGGGTATGGTGTCTCCTGTTTCTTTGACTTGCTGCTGCCTTCTCTTGCACTGATTTCGGTCTGTGCTCCCTGCCAAGGTCCTTCACGACGAGCTTTTGTAGCTTCTTCCTTTATTGCATTCTCAGTACTGAGAATAGTGTCTTCTCCTTGTAACCCATGATGTGTCCCGGTTAAATCTTCAAAAAAATGTCTTCATCCTTTTGCTTCCTCTCATGCCAGGGAAGAAATCCTAGCAACTGTCTCTAAACCTATTTCCCTGTTCCTCTCCCTGTTAACTCTCCTTTGCCTTAAGTCCTGCACAGATCTTGTCTGAACTGCTCATGGTCTGAGATATTTCTCTTCCATTCCCAGAAGAGATGTATCAGCATGATAAGAGCGAGGACAGGAAGACTGGGAGCAAGGCACTGGGGTTAAGGCTGAGGAGGAGATGAAATTTGCTTATTTCCCCCACTGCCCTGAAAGAAAACCCAAAGAACCACAGCCAAAGACCACAACAACTCATGCTACCTAGTGGGATCTCATTGTTTTACTGGCTGTCCCGTCTGTATCCCCATGTTCTTGTGTACTGCAAATAGAATTACAAAGTCTTTGAGACAGATGTTCTTGTCTTATGTTTATGCAGTCTCTGGCACAAATGTAGCATGATTTCAACTGAAGCAGTATATAGTATTCAGTGGATTTTATAGAGAGAGCTTTAACTAGATAAAGTTTTTTAACTAGAGCTTCAGCTGAAAGAAAATGGAAATACAAAACTGAAAGAGGATTTGAAAGGTTTGTATTTAAGAAAAAAAGAATGTATGGATTTTTTTTTTTGTAAAACTTGTGCATAATGTTGCATATTCCTTCCATATATTACATTTATCCCTACTTACAGTGTTTAGTATTAAACTAGACAGTAAACTCTCCAAAGCACAATTGTTTTCCCAAATGTGTTTGCATTGCAAGTAGCGTGCTTTCCTCTAGAGCGAGAAACTTTTTGCATATAATAATAAAAAGCAATAGTAATTACTCTTGTTTAGCAGCAAAGCTGAAAATGATTTGGATTATGTGGAAAAAGTGTTTTCTTCCAGGAAATGCAAAAACATTCTGCCTTGTTTATGATCTTCCTTCCTGTGCACTGGCTTGAGCTGCAAGTATTGTAGTCTGTAGACTGCCTTAAAACAGACAGATCATCACATCCCGATGCGTTCATCCAGAGACTGTTATAATCATTAACAATTAGAGTTGTACTTTATTTTAGCAAGAGTTTTCATCTACTTTCTTTGTATTGCCCTTTTTTTTTTTTTTTTTTTACTACTGGTTATGTCGTTGCCATGAGATTACATCTATTTTGACATCAAAAGAGTGATTATCTCTTAAATGACTGTCTCCAAGGTTGTACATGGGTCCTGTTGAGGAAAGAATAATATATATATATGTGTAAAAGGATTTATTACACAAGGCTAAGGTTTAATTTCAGAGAGCTTTTATGTATGTGTCTGATGCATTTCTAAAACATATGATCTTCAATTTCTGTAGCTCTGCAATCTGATATGAGCTTTCTAGCTGTCTCCAGTATTTCTTTTAAGTTTGTCATAGGTCTGCAGCTCTCTTTTGTTACAAGGATGCTTTTTAAATTGTCATTTGTATTTTACTCAGGAATGACATTGCTAAAGTTCTTGCTACTTCTGTGTTTTGTTCACCCATTGTTATTCATACACTCTTTTCTCTGTTCTAATTTGAAATCTTTCTGTATTCCTATCTAGCTGGAGTGTTCAATGTATTGCTTTTAATGTTACAAGTTTTTATATCTTCTAGTGGCTTGATTTCAGATAGAGATGTAATGGAGCCAGCTGGCTGAGAAATTTATTTCTTCATTTCACAGGTAAAACAAAACAAAACCAAACAACTCTTATTTTAGGAAAAATATTTCCTTATTTCTCCAGCACCCTGATTTGAAACAAAAATGAAGGTCAAAGTTTTCTGTGCAATTCAGGTTCTGAAAAAATCTTTCAACTGTGTCAAGCTAAAAAAACCTAACAATTCCAAACCCTGATGCCCTTTCTGTGATTTATTTAACATTTCACTTGATATAGTCTCAACAATCAACTATTAATGTTTTGGTCCCTTTTAATCGGATTTTGTTTTCACTGCTTAAAGAAGTGGAGAGAAAAGAATAGGTACCTTCAGACAGGATATAGTACAGGGAACTCTCCAGCCACAATGTGAGAACATGTACAGAAAGAAATAAAACTCCTGTTGAACACGGCTTTACCAACACTACTTCGGATTTAAATTTAAGTTTTGAGTAAAAGTAAAATAGGCTTGAAAAATTTAACAAAAACACTTAACCTGGCAATATTTATTTCAGCTAAAAAACATTTAAAATCAATTTGATATTCTTTCCATATGACAAAATAGCCTGTCAAGACTCATTCAAACAGTGTGTGTAAACTCACTACTTCTGACATGTTATTTGAGTATATAGCATTCATTGTTCACTTTATGACAACATGAATAGTTAACTCATACATTTTATGAGGGATATAATACTACTTTTCACTCTAGCGTCCAGACACTTCAGAAATCCAACAGTTCACCTAAAAAGCCTTGCTTTGGGAAGAATTCTTATCCTTGTGTGGCTGGTAGTGACAGTGAGAGAGTCTGCGGCTAGCCCTGCAGCAAGCACATCAGCCACTGCTGCTCTGAACTCAAAAGCATGACAGCACTTGTGCAAATTGTGTAGCCACAACAGAATGGTATTTTTGTCTGTGTTAGTATGCCATGTATTTATCTGATTCTCAGATAGGCTTTTCAAAATGCTTGGGGTCCCCTGCTGCTGCAGCCTGGCTCCCTACAGATAGGGCTGCATGCTTGAAAAGTATCTAAGTTAAATAGTGTCTTATCTTGTGGAATAAGACTTCAAACTATGGTTGGTGATGTAGCGTGGTTAGTGTGGATCCTGGGGTCAAGTGCAAGGGCTGGGGCGGGGGGGCTCTCTCTCCCAAGCAGTATTTCTTTATTAAAAAAAAAAAATAAAAATCTTTTCCAATGCAGAATGAGTTTCTCAGCTGTAACCACGTAATGTGTCCTCAGTACAGCTAGTTTTTTTGTTCTGCTGTACATTACTGTGGGCTGTGAGCTGCTGTGATCAGTTACTGCTACATTTAGCACTGCATTCTTTTAAATCAAATGACTTCTGGGTGGTTATCTTGATTAAAGGCCTCAAATGAATAAATAATGCAGTAGACTTAAAAGGGAGGGAAGAAATAGATCAAGCAAAGCTGTAATTCTTGAGAGGATACATTTTTCTCAGTTCTGATTTTATGGATTATTTAAATGCAGTAGCTCTAATCACAATGGTTTCTGTGTTTTATTTTAGTTTTTCATTTAGTAGCAAGCGTGATATTTAGCCTATAGTATCTTTCCATACTGTACAGACTAATAAAGATTTGCAAGTATTAATTTTTCTCCACGTTTTCTCCAGCGAATGAGTGTGAAATTGAGAACTTCAACCTTTTAGATGCTTGCACTGTTTATTAATGGAGGAAAAGTTAAAAATTTAGATCTTAATCTTGTACCACCAATATGTTTTCGTCTTCAGGTAGTGTTTTACAGATTCATAATGTAACAACAAAGACAGTACAAAATCGTGAGTATTTCTGAGAATAGCCATTCTAAGAGGGAAAGGGTCATACCAATTCAGACATATCTGAGAAGGTTTAGGGGCAGGCATGTTCAGTGAATGAACAAATAAAGATACAGCTTCTCTGAGTTCTCTTGATGCAGAACGTGGAGTGGGCTATTTCTTGTTGTGTGTGATAGTGCTATTAAAAGCATGATCAAACAATACAAGGAACAGAGTAACAGGACTTATTGCAGGCTTCTTCCCCTCCTCCCCCAGTCACGTAGTCCTCCATATCTGGTCTTATTCTGCCAACTACTAAGGCAAAGGTTCTCATCCTCATTCTCCCTGAAATGAGCAACTTGGAGAACATCTGACTTCTGAAGAGAAGTGATAGAATGGATAAGTGATAGAATGGATAAAAGAAAGGGTACATGCAAAGACCAGAGCGCCTCCCCTCCTCTGCCCCCAAGTCTGTTCCTTGTGCTAGAGTTAAAAAAGGGATTTTAAAATGATAATGAGATTAACAAAATAGCTCACTTGAAATACAACCACGTTCTTGGATGAAGATAACTCTCTAACAACAGAAAATTATACATACTACACAATAAAAAAGTGAGTTAACAGAATATCAGACAATTAGTACCCAGTCAGTCTAACTCACTGACAAGAACAGGCTGCAGCCAAATAAGATGAAGCCACTAGAGTGAAACAAATGAAAAGGGGTTAACATGATATGATATTTTGTGCACATCAGTGTAAATTGTAAAGAAAATAAAGGAATGAAAAGAATATCATGGATAGAGGTTTTAGATGAGAGTACCGTTCCCTCAGATTGCAACCTTTTCCCTTCTGAAAAAATCAAGTCAGTCATTTTAGCTTAGAGCATTTGTTGATTGATGATGTTGGGTGGGAGAAAGGGAAACCAAGCCTGATTCAGTGTAGTAAGAATATAGATGTATATATGGCTTTTGTGTGCTGTCATAAAAGAAGAAATTAAATGTAAACTTGAATGAAAAGAGCTAATTTCTTTGGTTTTTTTCTTTTAACTTTTATGTCATTCTTGTGGTACATTGTATAACAAATTTTGGATGTCCTGATGGAAACCTGCCTCTGCAGTAGCTGCTCTCTGTTAGGCCGGTGAACTGGCTACTTGACTAAAATGTAGAAGATCCAGGTTTAATGCCCCTCTAATCTGAGAGCTATATTTCAGCTTTGTCCCCTTTCTCAGTACAGTGCTTTAGGCACTGACCTGGAGCATATGATAAACTGGATTTTATCTCATTTGCCATAATTGATATTAGAGAGTCTTTGAACAGTTCAGCATGAGTTGAGGGGACAAAAAACTGTTGTCACTAACCCAGAAGCAGACTGCATCCTTGACCTAATGGAACAGTCTACAAGGGCAGATACACTCCCTTGAGCTGGAGGAGGGACCTTCAGTCTGCTCTTCTATGTGCTAGATAAATGTCCTAATAGTTGCTGAGGGTAGAAGATAATGAGGACAAGGACTCTGGGGTTGATAAATCCACAGTGGCAGCAGCACAACCAATTTTGTGATCAACTATTACGATGAGCCCTTTGCTGTCTCTGTGAAGATATGCAAGAGGGGAGGAAAATTGGTTCTTCAACAGGACATGAAAATGCTTTCCATCTTGGGTGCAGCCAAATTCTTGGCCCCTTTTCCTCATGCAACCATTGAACTGTTAACTCCTCCCTGTGTAGGTGGAGCCTGTTCTGGCATATGCCTCTGCTGGGCAGGGGTCTGGAGGGCAGAAAGGTGTTCTTGTGCTGGATGCTCATAAATGATCTGAAGACCAGTGAAAATTGATGCACCCTTGGCAAATTATGATTTGGGAGCTCATTATCTCTGTTTGAAACTCATTTTCCAGCCTACTGATTAAGCTTATAAAAGCATAGTTTTAATATGTCTCCTGCTCTGTTTTTAATTCCCTGGTTGACAGTAAAGAAAATTTTGACCAACTCTCAGGACAATTTGTACTCTTCTTTTATCTTGATGGCATATTGATCCTGATGAAAATTCTTTCTGAAAAATAATGAACATACATCTTAAATCCAGTTTCTAGAGATCATGTAATCAGTTTTGGTTTTTTTTCTTCCTAGGGGCAGTTTGCTGGTTTTGTATTCTTATGCCAGTTAACAACCTAGGAGGAATGGGTTGAGACTCTTCTGTGGAAAAGCCTTTCTGATCTCTGTCACTCTTTCTCTCTCCTTGATTAATGTTTCCTGACACCTAAGACTTTACTGTTTTCAGGTTTTAATTTCACCTTAAAATATAGAAAATTGTCCTAGTAATCAAAGCAGCAGCTCTATCTACCTAGGGAAAAGCTCAGGGAAAGTGGTCTTAGAAATCTGTCTATGGCCTGAATAAACATGGGAAGCTCTGTGTTTATTGCATGAGCTCTGCCCTTGCTACTTTTTTTCTTGAATAAAAGTAGCTCTAAAAACAAACCCCCACATCCCTACAAATGAGACCCCCCCAAAGAAGCTTCTAGGGCAATGTAAACCGATCTCTAAACCCAAAAAATGCCAAAGGAGGAGGGGGAGCCCTGATAGGTTAGGGAACTTTATTGGTGTATTAAAGTACATTAAACTTCATCCTACCTTAGGCAGAGGTCACTTTCCTCCTTGCAGAAGCTGCAGGGTGTGGATGTACATGCTGTCTGCAGCAGTGCTTGCTCAGACAGTCAGCCCTTTGCTTCAGTTCCCTTCGGTCTCTTACTGAATGTGAGCAGCAGCTGGGACTCTTTGCATGTAATTTTTCACCATTGTGAACCTGAGTGTCTAAAAAGGAAATAAAGGCTTCAGGATTCATCCCTGGAATAATGGCAAATTCAGGCATATTTCTTTGCAATGCAAGCTAAACTACCTGTATTTTTCAAACAAATAATTATTGCCTCACCCTACGCTCTGGAGGCTAACAGGCTCCCAATCATATGAATGAGGCGATCTTTCAGCAACTTAACACTAAACTTGAGAACAGGTGAAATAAGGAAACCACTTAGAGGAAAATAACCTCTCTGTGATGGCCCTTTCTCAGAAATACAAGATTTGCTGTTCAGCACCAGCAAGTGTGTAGGGAATCAGCTGAATGGGAGAATCTGTCCACTCCTCTAAGTACTTAATGGGACACTTATTTCTCTTTGCTAAAGAAAGGCTGGTGACATCTGCATTTAGTTGAAGAAGCTAATGGCAGAGGGAGACAAGGAAAGGCTATGCTGTAAAGCAAGAACACCAGATTAATGTTCCTTTCAGGCCAAAAGCATCCTCTCTTTCTCATATGAAAATCTGCAGACCTCAGTAGAAGAAAAATGCTTGAAGTACTGAAAGATTAAGTATAATCTTGTTGTGAAAAGAAAGGAATAGGGACTGCAGGTTTGTCCAGGAGGTGGGAGTGAGTTCAAAAGAAGTGTGTCTCAGTTATATATAGGAGTGTGTCATGTTTAGAATTAATCTAATGCTAATAAAATATATGTATATTTGGAAGTGGTGGTCTTAAACTTCTTGTCTTGTGTTCAGATAGTGTAGCTTTCTGTAACTGAGGATAACATGGCAAGTTGTAACCAAGTCAGTGTTACTTTTTTTTTTTTTTTTTTTTTTTTTTTTTTTTTTTTTGTTTCGACTCTGCCGCAC
>JAAGNO010001616.1:39654-83777 GCA_033439905.1 Ceryle rudis
TTTGGAATGGGTGGTTTTACACTTTTTTGTTTGTTTTTATAATTTTTTTCTTTTTTTAATTGGGGAAAAAATGGCAAGTTGGAAAAAATGAAGTTTTTTTTTTTTTTTTTTTTTTTTTTTTTTTTTTTTTTTTTTTTTTTAGATTTAGGGGGAAATAAAATTCTCTGTATAACCCTAGAGGAAGCTTAATTCCACATTTATTTTCACAGCAGGTTACTGGGTCTGTTACGGGCAACATGAAAACTCTTTTTCAAAACACCCCTAGGTGAGCTGAAGCTCATCTATAATGCTAGATGTAGATTCTGACCGTAGGGGCTTAAACATCTGAAATCAAAAAGCAAACACGTTTTGAAACAAGGAGGAATTGTAAAGCAATAAATGAACTAGTTTTAATGCTGTTATAAAGCACTGGGAGAATATACTTGTTGCCACCAAGCCCACAGGTTTCCATAAACACGGAGAAGCTGAAGATGTCTTGTGTGTGTTTTTGAATCCAATTCACAATTTGTTACCACGACCCTTTCTCATTCAAGTTTGCCTCTGCTAGTACTGAAACATGTTGATCCTTTGATGTATGTTGTTGGTGTGCCAGTATGACTAACAGGGATTTATCTATCCTAGCTCTATGGTCTGTACCCAGATGAAACTGATGCCAGGGTTATTTACAATCTGTTCAGGTCACATTTTTGCCTTTGGTAAAACTGCATAAACTGGATTTGAGTTCTGTGTGATGTTTCACTGCAAGTATAATTTCATGATCATTTTTCTCACTTGTGCTTCCTGTTCTGCTTAACAGTTTGCATTAGAGAGATTTAAATTACAATTGCTTTGGCAAGATACAAAGTGAAGTAGTCTGTTCTGAGATTGAATACTGTTCAGTTATATAAAACTGGTATGTGCTCTCTAGATGCCAATAATGTAAATAGCCATGACAATTTTTAAGCCATGTGTTTGTGTGAGTATATTTGATTATAACTGGGAAAGAATTTCTCATGCAGCAATGATTTTTTTAATTTTTTTTTCCTTGTGGCTACAGCAGACATTGACTAGGTATAGCAAGAATGACACAAGTTTTTAATTTACATTAGGTGGGTTCTGAATTAAATCTGATCTTTTAGAAAAGAAACCTTGGTAGTAGTGTGAATTGCTCATCCTGAGAGGCTTAACGTGGGGTTAATACTGAGAAATGGCTAGAAAAACAAAAGCATGGGGCGGGTTAAATGCAGATAAAAACAGGTGGAGAAACACAAAGCAACTAGAGAAAGGGTAGAGAGTGTTTGGAGGCTTCCAAAATTTTCTTGTAAGAAGGTACTAGTGTAGGCTTGGTTGGAAAAAGGGCAGGTAAGAGGGGGTATAATAGCTGTGTACAGATGATGGGAATATCTAAAGAGGAAATCCCTGACGTGCCTCCCAAATATAATCCTGTATATGCCAAAATAAGTCCCAACTACAAACCCTCTTCTGTCAGGTTATTTTGTAGGAAAGGTTTGCTTGTTTGTGTTTTGTCAGCTGAGGTTGTGCATTTAAGTATCCTTTTTTTCCTGAACTTTCTTGAAACATTTGGTGTTTGGTATATTGTGCACAAGGTATGTGGCTAGATAAACTACTTGTCTAATTGATAATAAGATTTCTTCTGTTCCTAAACAATGGAAATATGCTTTAGTTGAACTGTTCCCTTAGAAGGCCATTTACTCTGCAGAACTCATTTTACGGACCCTCCAGCAGTCCCTGTGCACCTTCAGAACTCATTCCCAAGAAGGCAGAGTCCTTCTTAAGAGAGCAAAGCATTTCACTTTTGAACTGAACATGGGAATTTTATATGACTTATAAAATTGAAGGGTGTTTTTGTTTGAAATAGCCTTATTTCTTCTCTATGCTTAAAAAAGCTATCAACCCGGCAGAGCCTTGTGGAATTTCACACTGGCAATCTTGCCCTTTTATTTGGAAATGCTCAACTTCTATTGAGTTCTTGTGTCCTCTTGCAGCTACTCTGTCTCCTTGCAGGTATTTAGATAGCAGCAGCAAATTATGGATAAGTGGTGGCTTTCCAAATCCTGGAGGAGATGTGAGGGCAAATGGTTCTGCTTATGCATTGTGTCTTTCTATATGAAAAGAGAAAGCTCCTTAGATGCTAATTGCTAAAACTTGTAATCACATTGTGATGAAAACTCATCTAAAATTAGCTTTTAGAAGAATCAGCCTGTCTGATATCAAATAATACATAAAATAGTGAGACAGGCAGAGGGATTTGTGGGATGGAGACAGATTTTAAATTTGAAAGTAAGATGTTTTAGTCATACTGAGGTATATTTGGAAAGCTCTTTATCTGATATATTCATAACACTGTGGTCTTACTCTGGCCAGAATAGCTGTTTGAAATCATACTGAAAGTTTGCAAAACTACTGAACGTTATACAGAGTGAAAATCATTTCTTTATGAATAAATGGTGTAAGATTAGAGAGTGAAATAGTTGAGGGCACATTCCTTCAAGGATTAATGGCGAAATACTTAGGTTTGGTTTATTTTTCAGGGATTTCTTTCTATTTTAAAATGTAAGGAGTAGATAAATAACACTATATAAATCAGTGAAATGAATGAATTTTGTTCTTCATAGGGAACTTGAAATAGAATCTTGGATTTTGTGGGTTCATGCAACATATCCTTTAGATCACTCATAAGTACAGTGGGCTAGCAGTGAAATGTCCATTTCTACTAAGTACAGAGATTTGTTCATTGATTGCTTTCTATAAATAAGAGCAGTTAATTAATGATAGAACATGCTGGGGCTGTTTCTCCCCCTTGCCTATGGAGTTCTAATAGACTGAGGGGGGAACTGCTGTGCACTCAGGTTGTGAAAGCTGACTGAGGTTGGGAATATGTAGCTAATCGCTCTTTCTCCAGGGAGCGGCATATTGTGAGAGGGGGTATGTTAGCAATAATTTTCATAGGCTTACATGATGCCACCTGCTGGATTGGAGTCTGATCTTGGTAGCTACCAAGGGCTGCAATGCAGCCACCATTAACTGTGCTGCCCGGCCAGCTTTCAGCCTGCTTCTGCTCACACATGTGCAGGTGGAAGTGCGTTCACCTCAGGCAAGCTTCTCCTACAGCTTGTGGGGAGAGCTGGATCTCGCGTAACAGGCACCACTCCTATGTGTGTAGGTGCTATGATGGCCAGTTTCTTGAGTGAGTCTCGGGATATAAGGACTTTGTCAAAGCCTGGTGCTTTGTCTCCCTGACTTACTGACAAGCATAGTCTTCAGTAAGAGGAAGATGGGATGGCAGCTGTGATGCTGGGCCAGAATGTTATTGTGTGTATACCCCTATGGAGGGAAGAAACTCAGATGTTGCAGAAGCTGTACTTGCTGTCAGTGGAAATGGAGAGAAATTGCACACAGCGTCTTAAGACGATTTGATGTTTTTAATAATCTCATCTGAAGACCAAAAAGCACTTTTCATGTTATAAATGTCTTAAATAATAAAACAAATTGAGATTCCCATTCCAAAATCTATTCAAGGGTAGACTGTGCTTTAAACTCTTGTTTGTGAAACTGATATTACACCAAGGTATTTCATTGTCGATTTACATGATGAGGTATCAAACCTGTCTAAGCACTCAATATGAAATAAAAGACTGGGAGTCTCATTGCTGTGTATCTCATGGTTTATATTTTTATTAGTTCAAGGCTGCCCTGGTCCAGAATGTATTACATGTTCATATTATAACTTTGGATTTAGTGTTTGCATCCTTACCCAGCCACAACAGCATTAATATTATAGGGTATGTACCTGAATAAAGGACTAGAAATTTGCAGAGGTAAAAGAGCCCTTTGGTGTCTGATGACTTCAAAGTATAACTCTTATAGACTGGATCTTTTCTAGAACAAAAGTCCTGTTGGGAGCAGCAAAATCTCTGGCTGCCTAAGTAGGGTGTCAGCACTGGCCTCTCCTTTCTGGTTTGCCATTACCTGGTGCAGAGCACAGTTTGTGTGTGTAGGGGTTGCCCCCTTTCAGCACTGGGAGGAAGGTGAAACACATCTTCCCCATTTCTGCTGGAGCTGTGCACGGTGCTGCTGGGCAATGAGGCAGCTGATCTCCCAGGTGTGGAGGTGACTTGCAGGGGGGGTAGCTCAGGAAACGGCAGGGTAGCATCCCACTGCCTCCAGAGAAACTGAGAGCAAGCAGAGGACATGCAGACACATGAAACAGCTGGGATTCCTCTAGGAGCTCCTTCACCAAGGCCTGTGCCTCTGTAGGATGCTTTAGTCTTAAAAGGGAAATACGCTTTCTTTTGTCAGTGTCTTGGCATGGTAGGACTACGAGGAGGAGGAGGATCAGTGCATCATGTTGATTTGGGCTCTGCCATGGCTGCTCTTAGGGCCTGCCCAGGTTACCATGAATGTGCACAGTGTGCTCTGCAGCACTTTGATGTTTAAGAGGAGCTGGCTGAAGTGGAGGCATGGCGGAAGCAGGGCTTTTCTGTTCTAAAAACTGCCCTAAACCCCAACAAATCCAGGCACCTCAAAGCTATCTCTATGTTGTCAAAGCCTATAAACTACTGTTTTCCTTGGTCAAAGGCATAACAAAAACTTCCAGGCATAGATGGTTGCAATAGAAACTGAAATAAGTGGGTGAAAGGAGGCAGGAGGGAAGAAAAAACCTAATGCAACAAAAGGCAGTTAAACACATCTCCCCCACCACCTCCAAATCCCAGAAAGAGGGGAGCAGATGTTATGAAGCAGGTTTGGTTTCTAGCAGCTTGATCTTTGCCTTTGTGTGCACTTGGCTTTGTGTGCATTGATGTCCTGTTGGTAATTATCATTCTGTTGTCACCTGTATTCATGATGACACCCCTATATCACATTTTCATCACAGCGTGAAATGTCGCTCTTTTTGCTTTTGTTTTGTTTAGTACTATGAATTTAGCCCAGAATTGAAAAAAAAATAGACACTTCTCACAACACACAACGGGACATTGATAACCTTGCAGTTTAGTTACTGATCCTATCTCAGTGCTTCCATCCCTCTCCTTCCTCCCACCCCTCTTTTTAAGCAGACAAGGTTTTCCCTCAACAAGCTGATGACAGAATAATTTCTCCAGGTTTATTGTTTGCCCTACGTGGTCCTCTGGAGATCTTCATACAAGTGGAGAGAAGCAGATCAAAAGGCTGCAAGAAAAAAAGAGGCAGAGGATTGACAAAAAACACCATAAAGATCCTGCTCAGGTTTCAGTCTGATGATTAACAGACTTGTAAAGTATTCTGAGACCTGTCAAATTTTCCCATCTAAAATCCAGACTTATTTTAAAAAGAATTTTCATAATGAGTGTCTCTTTTCCTCTATCCACAGGCTCAGAGTATTTTCTGAAAAAGTTCTGCAGGGCAGAGGAGTTGAACACTTGATCACATGCAGGAGCACAGGATAGATGGAGTACAGCTGACTCAACAGCTACAGGGGATTTGGGTAAGTGCCCATCATGTCAGCCAAATAGAACTTACTAAAATATTGGTAAATGTCAAATTATATGCTACTTTTAAAAGAAAATTCTTACTTTATCACCTGTCAGACAAATTTAACCTCACTGGGAAATCTCAGTGGGATTTTGTTGGGAAAGAAGTATGCAGGGAGTGGCTAAAGAAAACATAAAGGCTGATTAGCATCCAACTGTGAAAAGAGGAGATTTTTTTTTTTAAATATATCTCTTTTTTTTTTTTCAACTTAGCTTTCACCTAAAGGTACCCAGGCCATACTCACACTAGTAACGTGAGGGGAGGAAGATTACAAACCCCTTGCAGTGCTGAGGCTATCAATGTATGTCAAACCCACTCATGTTGCTTTCAGGAGGCAAACATTCAATTCTTGAAGGAGACAATGTTATCCAACTTGTGGTGTCAGTCAGCCTGTTCCCACAATCATTCATTGATGGAGGAAAATTTCGATAAGCGAGACTTATCTAGCCCCACTGCAATCGAATGACATGGGTTCACTGATTGGAAATTATATTGTCTCTGGTCACAAAGGTGACTGGACAAGATAATTGCACCAGCTTTGTTTATTTTTAAAGCCATAATAATGAAAATATAATCTTGAATGAAGATAGTGGGGATTTGAAATCAAGTCTTAGTTAAGCTGATGAACTGATACAGTCCAAATTGACATAGTTACTGTAATTGCTTTTTGTACTTTGAGGGAAAAGTTTATCATGGTCTAAGAGCAGCAGAAAATAGGAGTCTTGGCCCTGCTTGCATACTTTTGATCAAAGAATGTTTTTTCAATGCATGATGATTCTTTTTTCTTTCAGCTAGGTTTTGAGCAATATCCCTCCGGCTTGTTTTAGAAGTTGGTTGAAAATAACCTCAAACCTTGTTTTAAGTCCAAAATGGCTACGAGAGGGACTTAAGAAATATCCATAAGTGAATCTTTTCTACTTCACAATAGAAATAATTTTTCTTTTTAAATATAGATCTGTGAACAGTGTAAGTGCTGTCTGGTTTCACAGCATTTATAAAATCTGCGGTGTTACATACTTTCTTAGACCAAGATATTAGCAGCATTATTTACTGCAAACTTGTCTAACATTTAAGGATTAGATGAAGCTGTACTGTACTGCAGAAGTAATCTACAACTTTACTGCCTAATTTCTGTTCCTAAAACTAAGGAAATTGAAGTCGTCATGATGGCATAAGCTGTTGCTGGTTTTTGTCAGAGAAGCCATTTTACTGGTAACTTTTCAAGCTGCAAACAGATGGCTGCAGTATAATCTACTTGCTAGTGAGATCAAGCATTATTTACTGAAGATTTGTATTTATACTGCTCTCTTCAAACGCGTAAAAAAAGTAATTAAGTAGAATGATACTCATTTAGATCTTTATCTGCCCATGTGACTGTAGGGCTCTGGGGGCAGGCAATAGGATTAAAAGCATCTCATCACTAGATCAGTGTGTTTCAATCCAGACCATGGTTAGAGGCAACTGAAGGCCATTAGCATGTAATGACTCTTCAGTGGCCTATATCAAATGATTTGATAATCTCTGTAAATTCGTTAGCTGATGGAACCCCTATAATGGTCAGTGGTCTGAGAAGGAAATCTGTAGACCGAATGTGTGTGTGTTGAGAATGTATTTCAGCCTAGGAACAACCTCATCATTCCAGGATTTAGGGATGCTTTTTGTACCCTCCCCATACAGAGGACTTGATTCAACTGTTACTTTGGTGTTTCAGTCCAAGATGATCCTGGACTTTCTCTTGCCTCAGTGTTTTTCAAATTCTGACATCTCCACTAAAAGCAAAAGACAAATACAATTTAAAATTGCTCTAATAGAGCAAAATGGCACCATTTTTTCTAAGTATTGAATTAATTAGACAATATATTAAAACCAGCTTAGTACTGTTCATTACAGACACTTCTGTATTTATTAACCAGTCTGTAGGTGGGTGTAGCAGGGCTGATGGTTAGCTGATGGTCCTTCTTTTATAATCAGGCAGTTTTAACTGTTAACTATAGATTTTTTTCATTATTATTTTTTTTCTTGTTTATAATATTTCTTAGCTGAAGTGAGAAGTGGAAAATCCAAAATTATTTTTGTTTTAGTTTTATAAAGCGAGTCAGATATGCAGTGACTTTAATAGGAAATCTGTCTGTTTTCAGTAGGCTTATAGCCTGGGCATTTCATGTTGAATCAACTGAAGTTGCACTAAAGGATCTAACTT
Source organism: Ceryle rudis (assembly GCA_033439905.1). Classification (NCBI taxonomy): domain Eukaryota; kingdom Metazoa; phylum Chordata; class Aves; order Coraciiformes; family Cerylidae; genus Ceryle; species Ceryle rudis. The sequence goes on from JAAGNO010001616.1 coordinate 47,366, forward strand.
CTAACATGCAAGGTTATATAAATGTGGAGCTGAGCATAAAAAAAATCAAATTATGTGGAATTTAACAATTAAAATGAGGTCTTGCTTTGTCAAGAACTGCCAAATGTGGCCAAAAATTGTCTTTTCAGATCACTGCAATAGTCTCCAAATCTTATATTGAATTTCCTTTCTTTTTTTATCAGGTTTCTTGCTGATATAAAAGTTTTTCTGATGCAGTAGACAATATGAAGAGTGTGAAAAAAATTGTCCAAAATTCTTTAATTCGGACCCAAAGCCTTGGCCATAAATCACTTCATTCAGACCTGTTTTTCTCTCAGAACAGCTCTCACTGACAACAGTCTGCACTTCAAATCTGCAGGAATGTCCCGTAGGAAACAGTAGTTAATTCATGCAGGTTGGAAGAACAGAACAGAAACCCATCTTTCCTGCAAGGATCAGGAAATGTGATTTTGTGCATTTTTATATCTGGAACTTTAAGCTGATTTGTGTTTTAACATGTTACTGAAGTATCTGTGAACCACAAACCTTAAAATTTTTACCTTATTCCTTAGATACATATTTAGGTACTTTCATTGCATGATATGATGGGTATGATTTGGAAAACATTAGCATTTACTTAGGTTGTTAAAATAAATGCCTGGAAGAGTTTTTGGCAATATTTTCTGTGAAATGCAGGAAGAAAGATTTATCTAGCCTATCAAAGTCATCTTTGTGGGACAGCAAAGCAAGTGTTCTGGCAATATTTAAAGTAAGATCCAACTGTTCCATCACTAAGCATAACTACAGTAAAAATAATATGGAACAGGGTGGAAGGCAGGTAGTGCATTTGAAAAATATTAGTATTTCACTAGTGGATGTAGGAAAAGCTAGAATAACTCTGATATGTAACAGAGAATAGCAAGTAAACAGTTTGCTCCATGACTTCAACAGTGAATAAATATAAATAGATCTAATAAGTCAAGATCTCCATCTTGTTCAACAAATAGTTGTTAATTTATTTTTATGCTTTAATAACTATTTCACTAATAGGCTGTCTCCTTGGAATAAGGAGACACTTTGTACAAATCTTATATACTTCAATACTCATATGCTAAATACTTCATATAGTTATATTCTTCATTTCATCACTGTTTCTGATCTTACCTTGTAAATATGCTGTTAACTCCTTTCTTTTCAGATTAGATTAAAAAAAAAAACACCCCTCAGTGTATCCAAAGATTTACTGTAACAAAGAAGACGGACATATGCTGAAGTAAAATATTTAAAGTATTACTGTGAATGGTTTGAAGTGTTAAAATGTAGATATCTCTTTTTACAGTTGATTGGCAGTATGGTACACCGATTAAATTTAGGTGGGCAAAAGAACAGTCTCAGCTGGAGTTTTGCCTGTTCAATGCTGTGATGAAGCTCCAGATGGAGCTGTACTAGTGCGTATCTCTTTAAGCATACCTTTTAAAGGTGATTTTATAGGTTGAGGAACACTGCATGGTTGTAAGGCTTGTATTATTTATACAACTTATACATTTAATTCTCTCTACCAGTAGTAAGATTCACCAAAAATCCCCAGCTTGAGCTGTGTCTTTGGGAACCAGATCTAGGTTTTCAGCCTTTTGGTGTTCATCAGTGTTTAGAATGGTTATTTCATGTCTAGTTGTAAGCAAGTTATGGATTGCTTCCATATAAATATTTTATGTTCTTGAATTTCACTAGCCCATGTAGCATGCTGGTCAAAATTTGAAGTCTTTCAGATTAACGTCTAGTGATTTTAGTGTGACTTCCTTTTGTGGAAAATTAATGTTTCTTTCTCAGTCCCTGTGTCATTATTATATTGTGAAAGAGATTATTGTAAAAGGACTGGAAAATAAACTGGTTTTTTTTATTTATTTAAACTTCAGAACCAAAGCAAAAGCTTTTTATATTCTTTTTAAAAAACTGTGCAAAAATTTGTTCCCCACTCTCATTTTCCTCAGACGCTGTAGGAACCTGCTTGATTCACAAAACTTCTTGGCATTTGAGACTTTAGCGATTTAGTTTTGTAAGGTAAAGCTCCTATTTGATTCTGGTGGAAGTGTGATTAACGAGGGGCTCCAAGCTTTGACCCAACATTTAATTACAAAGTTGATGTCTGGAGCTAATCCAGGACTTCTGTCTTTAAATCTCAAGAACTGAGTGGAAATATATGATTAGCAAACAAAGACGGGTCATTCTAGGACCAAATAATTGATACTGAAGGGCAGTTCTATGCCTGACCGTATGTGTGTTTAATGTGTGGCCCATGGTTGCTTTTTGTGTTCTGAATAGCTGTAAGAGAGATTAGTTTACCTATTTGAAGGCAAACTGTTTTCCTATTTTGTGGGGAAAAAATAATTAGCTCTTTTTGCACATTCTAGGGTGCACTGATCTCTGTTTTTGTTAGTTTTCTCTTTTCCTCCTATATGTTAAATTACTATATATGTTGTATTTATGTGCTGTGTGCCCTCAAATACTGTAACCTTGGGAACATACTGTCTGTTCACAGGTTTAGCTCTGTCATCAGCTTCAGTCCTCTGTCTAGGAAACTGCAGACCTTCAAGGTATATATGCATGCCTCTGTATGCATATATTTGTCATCTGTATGTTTGTCATATATGTGTGTGTGTGTATGAATGTCTGCAGGTTTTGCTTAATGTCAGAAATGGGATGGCACTATGAAGTGTGAAATCGGATAAATCTGTAAGAAAACAGATGCTGTATTTCAAAGTCTTAGCATCAAAGATTATCCACAAGCAGAGAGAAATTGTATAGTTGAAATGTGTCTTAAAGTTTTTCACATCTCAGACGCCCTTTTTTTCTCTAACAATCCTTTGGAAAAAAAAAAAAGGCAATTATCACCATTTAGTAAGCTTGCCTTCAAAACAGGTAGTGTGAAGATTCAAGTCTTATTTTATCTGCATCAGAAAAGCCAAGGAGATAAAGTGGAAGGCAATAGTGAAACCATGATCTGGATAATTCATTAGAATGGGATGTACAAGGCAAAAGAGAAAGTTCCACTGAAGAACTTGAGGTAGAGAGATACTCTTCTGATTTTGCTCACCAGATTATTTTTGCCATCATTTGATGGCAAATGATCTAGTACATGTCTAGAAGCAAAGCAGTTACAGAAGACATTACAGACGTACAATGAATGTACTTCACAACTATTCACAAGTTGAGTGCAGATGCAGAAGCAAGTATGGCAGTAAGACGAATGTGAACCAAAAAGACAAGGAACTGTTTTGTTGGGAGATGACTGAGAAGCACTTACTGAATGATATAATGATAACTTGAAAATATTTTTTAATGAGTAAAGGTAGTAATCTTTCTATGCCATTCCATGTAGACACTTAATGTACAGTGCTAGGGAATATTTAGGCGGTTACTAGATGTGTACAAAAGCAGCTATAAGTGTTCCACCAGCTCTCTTATGTGCTTATCACATCTATAATTTTCTCTCAGAAGTTTTTGTTAATTAGTATTAACTGGCTTTTTGAAAACTTATCCAGACAGAAGGCATAATGATCACCATATTATTTTGCAGAACTGCCACACCCTATGAATGAAAAATAGAGAACAAGCAGTAGATTATAGGATGTTTCCATAAAATACAGGATGAATATTTGAAGTAAGAAATATACTCAGAAGTCAGAACAGGCTCAGATGAATTTCAGTAAAAATGTAGGGCTGAATCAGAGAATGCTATTCACAATGCAAAAAATTTTAAAGATCTTTTTAGAGAGGATAGGTAAGAAAGAGAAATTAACATTGGATGATGAGAGGAAAAAAAAGAGGGAATTTAGATAGGTTGAACCACTGCATCTCTATGGAACTAAATTCGTAACTGGACTTGAAAATTGCTTTTATTTAAATCATAAACTTTACTTGGCATTTTGTGCAGGCTTTCTGACATGGTGAAGTCTATGAAAGCAGGGATAAGGCTTTTGTAAAATGGTAGCAATTGAGGAGTGCAGGTTGCAACTCTTGCCTCTTTTTACTTTCCAGTGGTGCACAGAACAGTAAGACCTGCCGTTGTGACTCAGTGCTAAATATGTGGACAACTGTGGTTTGGCAGAGGTTTCTATTCTGACTATTTCATCATTCTGGAGGATTACTTCAATTTTGTTTCATTGAGACCTGGTTATGTTGGACTGCTTTTCCTTTGAATTTATTATTTTAGAAATCTACACAAAATATGGTCTCTGAAATAATTTAACCATGATTTATAGGTCTTTAGGACTGTCTCTTTGTCTATACTTGGCCTTAAAGCTCCTTTGTTGTAGTAATGCTTGAGATAGTTGTGAACTTCTTTTTGTGTTCATGGAAGTCCTGCACACAGATTTTACCTCCACCCCCAAGTCAAGGGAAAGAACGATTCCCTTGCTAAATAGAAAATACCAGACCTTGTTTGGAAGACATCCTTAGGTGGGTGGCTGGAGGTAGAAATGTTTGGAACTGAAAATACCTAAGTGACTATCATAGGATTTTTTGAGGTGATTTGGGTATTTCAGTGAGACTAAGCACAACACTGTGAATGTCATAAACAAAACATGGTAAATCACGTAAACAGTAAGATCCTTGAAGATGCTCAGCAGAGAAAACTGGCAATGAAGCCTGAAGAACATAGAACTAAATTCAGTATATCAGCGAAATCTGGTATGGGCTTGTCAATTAAGAGTTTCATAAATAAAAAGGAACCTGTTTTGGCATCCTTGGAATCATGAAAGTTGTCTTAACAGACAAATGTGTTTGCTACTAGACCAAAGAATCTCTTTTTCTTGGAAAGCACCTCGAAAAAGGCTTAAAGAATTGCATTCTAAGTTGAAGAAAAAGGGCAAATATCTTCTACATTATTTTTTTGAATCCTGGATTATAAATACCTGATTTCTGGCACTTGCATATTAGCTTTGGTTTTTGTACATTGAATTTTCATTTCATATTCATATACAGGCAATAAGATTATTATGTTCCTGTTACTATTTTGATAAAATTTTTCTGCTTCTTTAATTGGATGAAATGTTTGGCAGTATCAGTATTGCACAAATCTTTTGGTTAGGATGCCTTATATATTTAGGGGACTGAAGTTTTTGAAGTTTCAAATAAATTACCAGAGTCCTTTAAGAACAGGCTGGAAAAGCAGGAATAGCTGACTTGATTCTTGCTGGAGTGGGCAGATAGGTGAGGTTGGCCTCTTGGGGTGCTTTCTAGCCCTGCAGTTCTCTTGAGAAATGAAAAATAATGTGTGTTTCGAACTTATTTAACTGAAATCAGCAGTAGTCAGTGCAGCTGGTGATATGGATCTTCATGATGATCCATATGCAGATGAATCAATAGCCAGAAAGCAAGTAGGATATTAGTGGTAGTGCTAAAATCTGACTTGTTCTGAATCCAGCTAGAGAACTAATGCTATAAATACTTAATGTCTTAATTCAGCTTTGTTCCTTAGCAATCATCTCTCCTTCCTCTGAAACACAGCAGCAGAATTTAAGTTTAAAAATTAAAACTTTAAAATTCATTCCAAGTTCGGCTTTTCATGTAAAATAATATCTACAGTTTTGTCAGTGTCATCTTTCATTAAATCCTTTTCAAACAGTTGGGGTTTTTTTGGTAGCAAAAAAATACTGTGGTAGTTAGAAAATTGAAGTGGGATTTAGATCTTGGTAAATTGCCCTTGATTTAGACCATTGTAATGGATGTCAGAAACCAGCTTATATACCACAGAACAGTAATAGCCAGCTTATTGATGTAACTGCTGTACAAGCAGAGGTAAGGCTCCAGTATACTGGAGAAAAGCCAATTTTTTAAAGGCAAAAATGTTTCTTTCAAACTGAAGCGTGAATTTTCATAGTAAACAAAGAAAACACTACCTTACTTTTCTACTTGAGAGTAATGGAGAGGGTGAGGAGATCATGAAAATACAGAAGTTTCTTAGCAACCAAGTTAGAAATTTTATTTTCTTTCTTATGTTTTCACAATTCTTCATCAGCATTAGCTGCAAGTGCTGTCAACCTCCACAGGAATCTAATGGAAAAGGAGTAGAGGGCCAAAGAGTGCTTTCATTTAGAGTTTTGTACCTAAAAGGAGGTTGCATTGTTGCTATACGTTACACTTTGAGGGATTTGTGCAGAACTTCCTAGCAAAACTGCTTTTGGATCTGATAGCAAAAGTTATCCCTGACTTACAAGATGCCCGTGCTTAGGAGGAAGCTGCCATTTTCACTTTTCCATTTTCTCTTTCCATGTACTTCCAAGTAGAATTACACAGGAGTAAATGGCTGGACATTTGGACATGTTTTAGACTTTTCAGTAGAGTTTGGCTCAGTGTTTTGTTGTAGTTGGTTGGTTTGCTGGCAAAAAGCACTTGAGAGTGTCTTCTATGGGTCTGCCTTTCAGCACAAGGCTTTAAAGCCCAGATTTGCATACTCCATGAGCCTGGCTTGAAAACTAGTAGAAGACTTTCTATTAATTTGAGCAGACTTTAGTTCAGACTTATGTGTAGCTATGAAAGATCCAGGTAAGAGTAGGGGTTTGTCTCAAATGTTACCTCCATGTGCTGTTGCCAGCTCTTCTCAGCAATTCATGATGGCCACTTGTTGTACCGGATATGGCTGCATTTAGGTGTGCTGTGTCTATGGACTTCACAAATATTCTTTCATGTCCACTTGGAGAAAGGGGATGATCAGCATCTCTGTATCTATATTCTTACAGAAAGCAAACCACCTAAATCTCAGAATTGCTCAGCTCCTGTCTAGACAAATGGAGAGCATTGTCGCATTTGAGGTTCACACCAGTGAAGATATTTTCTAGAATTGCAAAAATCTTAAAATTAGAAAACAAGACAAACAAAGCAACCCAGTAACACTTGGATTCATGGGCAAAAATCTCAATATTTTTGTGCTAAACACCACAGTTATTACACCTTGGAGATTTCCTCCTAAGACGAATAATTACTCAAGATACTAGAAATTCATGTGTTCTGATTTCCTGGTCTGGTTGCCAGATACAATCCAAGCAGATGCAAGATGCCTGTGCCAACTCTGTAGATAAGCTCAATGCAATTGCATGCATACTTCAAAGAACAGATTTTTGACAAACAGGTATGAACTGATTTTTATTCTAAGACCTTGAGCCTGAGAATTGCTCAGCAAACCATTTAACCATTTATCTGTATGGTTTTCAAGGCCTTGGCTAAAATAAAACCATTGTTCTAAGATGTCTTAAATACTTTTTACACTGAAATGTCAAAAGTTGATGGAGTTTAAATACTTAGGCAATCCTAATCTATTAGTATGTTTTAGGATATTTTTTTTCTTTTCTACCATCGTTGAGTACATTTTTGGGGTTTTTTTTTTTTAGCCACAGGTTGTGATTAAAAGCTGTAGAAGTTAATAAAAATTGCACATTACTCAGAAGCAGAGAAATGGGCCCTGCCGCCTGTGGCCTCTTTCCCATAAGCTCGTGAGCTTTATCCCCAAGTCCTTTGCTGGAGACCGTCACCTCCCAAGTGGTTAAATGTCTGCAGTAAGCATCTTTAATGCAATGAACAGATGTGTGTAATAACCACCTAATGTTTTGCTAGGTTTTGCAATGGAACAGGTATGGTTACTGCTCCTGCTGACAATTAAAGTGCTTTCAGTGACTGCTCAGTTCAATGGCTACAACTGTGATGCTAACCTCCATAGCAGGTTTCCTGGTAAGTGTTTAATAGACTTTTATCTAATGGCTTCTTTATTGTCTTGGTTCAAAGCAGTGCTTATTTTTTAAATATGGAGCTTTTAATCTGACTGAAGCCCGGGGGTAGGACTCCACATTAAGTGAGTGTTAACTATCTCGATGACAATGAAACTCCTCTAATGTTGCACTTTACTTTCTTCTTAATTGCACAATGGGCAAAATTCAGCCTAGTAATAACAAATACAACTTCCCTCCTATCAGTGGTGATTGACCTGTTTTTGACAGAGCTCTCTTTCCAAGAAATTCATCAGAGTTCATGTTGCTGTATATGTTCTTGTTAGATTTAAGAGTCTGAAACTTCTGTCTGGGTTTTCTTTCATATTTTATTTGGGTTAGAGAATATAATTATGTCTTTTTAGTGAAATTAAGAAATTTATATAGCTGGTTTTTAGCAAAATGAAGTTGATGGCAAAATGCAATGCCTCACTTCAACATGTAGTGCTTGATTAGGGATAGGTGAAGCAATGGAATATATCTGTGTATAATGTACACTCAAGCCTCTGATAACATGGGAATTAAGTCATTTGGGGGGCATCAGGTGTCTGGAGCTGTTAATACAATAAGAAATAGAAATGAAATTTCAGTCTTAGTAACATGGGTATCAGGGTTTACTCAACTAAAGAGTGCTTTTAGACTGTTACATGGATTATTCCTTGCCTCAGCTGTTTCTTGGATAGAATAATAGTAATAAAAAAGGCTGTGAATACTCTCTTGCTTATATCTTGTGCATCTGAGGTAGCAAATGAATTGAACAGTATTGTGAGGATCTTTTAGTATAGTATGACTCTATAATACCTTTCAGTGTCGTTGTTTTCTGAATAATAATAATTCTGATTTTTTTTTTCAGGATCATCTCTTTTATTAAACTTATGTCAATAGAAAGGCTACAGCCTGTTTATTGTTTCCTGTGTTACTGCCACACTAGGTGCTTTGTTGACATAAAGGCCAACAGTGGGTTTGATCATTTTTCACTTAATTGATGTAAATATGAAGCAAAGTAAGACATGCAAAGAAGGTCAAATACGTTGTTTCCATCCCTGACAAAATCACTGTTTAACAGTACTTCATCAACTACTTCTGTATTCCTCTTCTTAGGTTAAAGTTTTACAGGCTTGCCTCAGAAGTATGCGTGAATTGTGCCCACCTGCTTCAGATCTGCCTTTTCATAGATTTTCATGTAATTATTTTTCTGTTTCAGGTTTCTTGACAGGATTGCAACAGATAGAGGGAAAATTAGATTCCTCTTTCTGTGTTTTTTAAATCTTTTTCTCTGGTCATTCTTTGCACCAGCCCTTTTCCAAGGTTTTATATTAGCAATGTGATACCCATGAATTGAATCCAGCTCTTATTGTGTGTATTTAGGGGCCTCTTGCAGATCTGCCTCAAAAAAAGGGTCATATCAGATTCCATGTCTGCCAAATCTCAGGGACTGGGGAGAAATCTGTTTAAGTTACAAGCAAACAGATTGTTTTTGGTTTGGTTTTTTTTTTTTTTTTTTTAAGTAAATGCTAATCACCCTGCACTGCCTGCAGGAGCTGAGAGTAGAGTCCCACTGCTGTTTGTGATCTCAGGCAGTAAATATTCAAAGGTTGAAATTTAATCAACATTCTTAGTGATGATTTTGAGAGCTAGGAAAGAAAAATAATTCTGCTTGTTACTTGTGCATTTGAGACAGAAATGAAAAAATAGAAAACCCTTTTGTCCCCAAATTTGACAGGTATTATTTTCAGGATGCAGAAAGGACTGCTATTTCATGGGCTGAGGCCAGAGGAGCTGAGTGAGGCTGCTGGAGCTCTAGTTTCTGGGTTCAAGAATGTCAGAAGATGGGTGAGAGAGCCTGTGCAGTGAGAAGGGGATCACTTTTGCTACACTTGCTCAGGCTGTGTCTTTGAGTGTGCTGGCCTCACCACAAGTTCAAGTGGAAGGGGAGTGGTGAGACGTCAAAAAGAAAGTTCCAAAACAAGTGCGTCTACAAGCTGAGACACTACTCACAGAGGCTGGTTATGGAATAGACTTTCTTCTCATTTCTTCTTTGTTCCACACAAAGCATCTTCATTGTTAGCTGAAATTCCAAACATGGGCTCAGAATGGACTTCTTGCTGAGGTCTGTGTTGTGCAGATCCCAGAGAAACCATTGGATTTTGAAGCTGTCTGGTCTTTTTCTTTAAACGTTGCGAAGAGCAGAAGTTGTCTTCATCAAAGACAAGAAATTAAGCCTTCCTAAAGAAATCATCCATTTTTCATTTGTTTGTGCTTTTATCATTCGTTGCTTAGGTACCTTCTTGTATCGGGATGATGCTGCACAAATAGGATGATAAATAATCAGGCAGGACTTCTGTTTCTGCAGTTTGCAGATTTGTTTTTGAGTGTAGGTATGCAATAGTGAGCAGGGATGAAGAAAAAAAAAAAATATTTGTAGATGGAAAATTCTGTGACTTTTTATACCAAAAGCTAGACATGTTCCAGAGACTATCTAATACAGTTAGATCCTGCCATCCTTCAAGGAGTTATCTGGAGAAAAAAGCTTTAGTTCTTCATTGCATTAAAGCATGGCCTTTAGAAGGCTTTTGGGTGGATGAAGCTGTAGCAGTCTGGCTGTCTTCAGATGGGAAATGCAGTTTTGATTTTTTTATTCACAGGGTTCTTGCTCAAAGCACATACTGAGGACTTAGTAGAAGCTAAGAAAATATTGCCGCTTTTTGACATACTCTGTGCATTTTAATACACTATGCATTTTAATTCACTATCAAAGCAGTGATTTTATCAAAGGGGAGGCTCAGGCACGGAAGCTGTTTTTGAACTCCAAGTGTCTTTGCACTCCACCACTGGTGGAATGACTTTTGTCAAAGGTGTGCTGTGACAAACTCTTGTCCTCTGCAGGTTTTTTGCTACCTATCTGGAATGAGTCTTGGCAATATGTGGAAGGGTGCCAGAGCAGAAGTGGGCAGTGAAGCTGTCAGCATTTGGCTCATGTTGTCATCAGCCTGTCCATGATTCAAGATGGTCTCTGTTACTGTAGTACCTATGCCTCTTGAGCTTTCCTCTGTTTTGGATGTGATATCTCTGTGAGCACTGTTGACTTATAGGTAGCTTGTGTGATTTGAGTGAGAAAGAAGCCAAGCTGTTTGCCTGTATGGAAGCTCTGTGACAAAGAGATCATATTTAAGGCCCCATCAACTGGCCGGCCTAACCTTCAAACCATCGCTCCCTTCTCACTCAGAAAACCAAAAGCTTTTACTGCAGGAATGCAAATATTTTTTGTTTATACTTACACATATATAGGAATACTATTTACCTTTCTAAATCCACAAGAAATGAGCTAGATGTTTAGCATCTAAAGGGACATTAGATCTGTTTGTACCTGGTTTCAGATTAATTTCTGAACAAATAATGTTGTTTTAATTCCAGAATGGATTAATTTGGCAACAATACTTCCTTGTAAAGTAGTAGGCAGAAAAGGTTCAGTCTGGAAAGGTTGTTTATCCTCCTGTATAGCATAAAGGTTGTTTCTGTACTATATGGTCTCATTTCCCTCAGTATCGAATGAGAATTTTGCAAGCTGTAATGGCACCTTAACAGGTAAAGTAATATCCTGCTTTTTAAAGGCTTGAAGCGAGTTATAAAATTAACTGAGCTACTTTATATTACATCCTGCAATTTGTTACAGTCTGACTGTGCGTTGGTCCAAGTAAGTGCAAAGACACACTTTGCCATTTGCCTTTTTGTACTGTTGCCTCTACCTTAGTTATAGCCATTAAATGGATCATAACAGTCCTCATGTAGTGAAAATGAAGCAAGCTGCTTCTTGATCTTTGTTTGTTGTATTAGTGGAATTAGGTATATGTACAAACCAGGAGGATTCATGCCAAATCACTTCAATTCTTCTCTTGCCTCCAGTACCTTTCTGCCCAAATTTACACCCAGTGAGTAACATTTATTGCCACATTAGCCCAGGACTGAGTTTACGCTGCTATTTCCTGCACTTTATTTTATGTATTTATTTATTTATTTGGCTTTAAAGACACCATTAAAGCTGTCTAAGTTAAACTGCTTGTGCTCCTGTATCATGGGGGAAGAACTAGTTCATTGTAATGGAGTTTTCATTTCCTCTGTGTTGTGACAATGCAGTGAAACAATTCATTTCAGTAGGCTTAATGGTATAGTATTGAGTGAAGTTGTTCTCCTATTTTTAATAGCACTTAATCTTTAAGCAGATGTAATAAATGAGTTGTTATATAAAGGAGTAATGCCTGTGTTTAACACGATGCAGTATGTCTTTTTGTAAAGCACTAGGGGAAAGAAAATAGTTGTGTTCCGTCCCATACATCTGTGTCCCACACCCCCCACCCCAAACATCTACAGGCAGAGATCATCTTATAGAAAAGCTATTATTATAGCTCTAAAGCAAAAAACCACAACTGTTGCTTGTGCCTACATTCTAACCTGATGCTTCAAGTATATATTCAAGTATATATATATTCAAGTATATAAAAATATTCAGAACTTTTGCATTAAAGGTCAAATTCATCCAATAATGGTTTTTTGCTGCTGTTAAACAATTGATCAGTTGCAACAATTGCTGTTTTCTAGGTCTTTTTGTATTGTCATAATTTACAGAATGAAAGATTGCAAGTCGCTTTGTAGTATCGATCATTGTCTTTCAAGAGCCAACTGATTTTTCATGAAAGATAAAGTTGGTGGTTCTTAAAAACAAAACAAAATAAAAACCCAAACCAACACTAAAGATACAATAATAAATTGCTCTAATATGCTGCTGATTGTACTTCAAAGTCCACACAACCTAGGACTGTGGTGTCATACAAAGTGGACTTCAGCTAAATGTGCTCAACTTCCATACCAGACTGGGCTGGAGGGCAGAGCTTGCCCTCTTGAGTTTCTCAAAATCAGTGGAAATTTCTCTTCCAGAAGAGTCATACAAAACATTTGTTTAAACAGACTCCAAATATTTGACCCCTCCATTGCAGTGCTTTGGTTTATGAATGTGCTACTAAATGATTTGCTGAGGCATTTTAGAATAATGGTTTTGTTGCATGATAGACTATGTTATTATGTTAATTCTTGTTTTTTTTCTTGGGTGAAGTTGTAGAGTCAAATCTGTTCTTCAGAATAATGCAATTCTGACCTTTATATCACAATATTTTGCTGTGCCTGCGGTTCAAAAATTGAATCAATCAGAAGTTACAACATTAAAATAACCGCTACAGTAATTATGTGGTGGTTAGTTGAAATACATCATCTTACAATGTCTTTCCTTGTATTTTTCTTGCAGCTGAACGAGATATCAATGTTTTCTGTGGAGTACAGACAATTACAATGAAGATAAATTTTTGCACAGTTCTTTTCTCCGGTTATTCTGAGACAGATCTGGCACTGAATGGGAAACATGGGGATGCCCACTGCAGGGGTTTCATCAATAACAACACCTTTCCAGCAGTGGTCATTTTCATCATCAATCTAAGTACTTTGGAATCCTGTGGAAACACTTTAGTGGTAAGAAAAAGTCAAAGTGAATTTGTTCAGCTCTGATCTCTTAGTGCACAGCCACTCTGTGCTATGGTGTTTTGCTATATTCCCTGGTGGTGTCACTTCAGTGTCTACATTTTATGTTGCTGTTTCATGTGTGGAAAATGTACATCTTTGTACAGCTAATAACAAAATGTAACCCTTAGCTGTAGGTCTGGTTTTGGAACCAGCATCTGCTCCAGGAGCTGACTTTGAAGTCTGTTTTGTACCAGTATAATTTCATTTTCTTCAATGAATCTATCTCTCTCTGAATGGAGGTAGAGGGGGAAGTCTAAACCCCCGGAGAGTAGAGTTGTACAGTTTGTGTGTATATCACACAGTACAAGCAATGATGATTTGTATCAAAGAATTAATGAATAACTTACAAAAACATGTGTAAAAATATGTTATTTTTAAGGCTTGTATGCTATCTGGAATTCATACTTGCACTTGATGATACTTGTCATGTTTTATAACAAACCCCAGTTTACAAACCCCAGTTTTGTTGCAAATAACTTTGTGAAACTGAGCTGAAGTGTTCAATATGCTCTGTGACCTATTTGCCTCAAGCTGAGTTTTCTTTTAAAATTTCAACAAAAACCAGTTCATCAAGTTCAAGATTCTCTTTTCCCATTTTCCCTGAAAAGCTGTAGCACCTCTGTGACTTGCAGTAGAAGAATTTGCCAGGAAGCAACTTATTCCTCTTCCCATGGAGTTAGTCACATTGTTATCTCCCTAAACTTGCTATTTGATTATAATTTTAAGAGCTCAGTGTTTTTAAAAAACCCAGCCTGGTAAGTCCAAATAATTGGAGCTCCCCTTGAAGCCTCCACAAGGCTGCACAGGATGCAAAGTAGCAGCTGCTAAAAATACGGCCAAAAATTCCTGTCATCCTCTCTCAGTTTATGGATACTGTGCCACAAAGAGGATAAAGGAGCAGGGAGCATTTCTTACCATGTTCCCCATGCTGGAGTAGTACAATCCCATGCACTTCCTGGCTGTGTTTCACAGCAAAGATCTTCAAACTCATTTTCAATAAAAGACAAGACAACAGTTCAGGCAAAACTTGGATAAAACCCAGGTTTGTCTGTAATGCAGCAGATGTAACTTTTAATTTTTTGGAGGGGGGTGATGAGGAAGCTAAACAGAGCTGTAGTTGGCTGTGATACCTTAGTAATGCAACCTGGTTTTTAGGCAAGGAATGGTTAGTAGAAAATTTGATTTTCATACTTTTCCTGCCATTTAGCAGATGATTAGGTATACTGTTGGCAAAGCACACGGCTGCATCTGTCTCCTAGCCATTTTTCTGTGGCCAAAGAAATCAAAATACCTGCTGTGCATGATGTGCTACTTAGTGCAGAATGTTACAACTTGTGCACCTCAGAATGATTCTTCCATAATGAAATGTCTTTTTAAGAAACTGTCTATTCTAAAGCTATTGAAAACACCTGTTTTGCTAATGCAATTATACAAAAGAAATGCTATGGTGGAAGTCTAGTGCCATATTAATTTGCTTTATTGTGTCTGTGCCTACTGACAGAGTACTTTGTGATGCTTATCTGCTATTTTCAAACCACCCCCTTATTTAGATGAGTAGCTACAGATGGAGTGGGGCCAGGCTGCTACCAGGAGGAAAAAGTGTCCTTTAGTTTTCTGGAGAGCTGCATGTTGTTGCTGGCTCTGCATACTCTGTGAGCCCAAGAAACTCAGTCCAAGGACTGAATTAAGGTTTCATTTGCATTAAGGTTGTATTACTTTTCAGTTTTTACATTTCTGACAAAATTTCTTTGCACAGAGTTTATAATTTAGATTTTGAGATGTATAATGTAAACAAAACCCACTGACTTACAAGTCCATCTATGTGGCTTGTATCTGCTTGTAAAGTACGTGGGGTTTGATGTGATGAAAACAAAGCTCAAAAGTGACAGAGTATTATTTCTGTAAATGAAATTGCTTGTGTATTTGCTTTATTATTGCATGTGGAAGCTCATTTTAAGCTGACATTTTTTAACTGTAATAGAAAAGTTCCTTCAGCTTTTCTCAGTAAGTCATGTGAATTCATTGGGAATGCTCAGAAAAAAAGTACCTACCAAAAAAAATGCTTCCAGGATTCATCATTTTTTTTCAAAAGTTGCTCAAGTCTGTGTTTTAAGAACAAGGATATTGTTTGTGCACTGTATATGCATGATTTCATGAAGGTGAAAAACAGAATATGGGCAACGTTATTAAACTAAATTAATTTTTGAAGGATGTTCTGAAGATATTCTGGGTAAGTTACAGGCTAAAGCATCAGTTGCTGAAGTATTTTTATTGTTCTTGTTGTTCCACAGTTAACTTTCTGATAATAGTAATTTTCTGTCTTCCTCAATAGGTATCCTCTGCTCGAGGTATCAATGCCTATGGAAATACCTCAGTGGTACAGATAGGTAATGTTTCAGGCTATATCGATACACCAGACCCACCAACGATTATCAGCTATTTGCCTGGGCTTCTGTACAAATTTAGCTGTAGCTATCCACTGGAGTACTTGGTTAACAATACTCAGCTTGCTTCGTAAGTGTGCTTTTCATATCTATGTGTTTCATTCCCACGCTAGTGTAAGCCTATATGTGTGTGAATACACATGTGCACCTAGATATATGCATGACGCAGCAGTATTCTCAACATAGTAATTTTTAGCTGTGCAAGAATAAAAGGAAAGAAAAATGCACTGAAAGGAGGTGATGCAAAGGAAAAGAAAACTCTGTAGAATCACTGTATGAGATAACATAGCTCATGAAGAGCTGCCTTTATGTGGAGAGCCTTAGACAATGTAAAACTTCCCTTAAATTCAGATGTTCTGATGACAAAATGGTAGCAGGCAAAAAAAATTCATAAAATAAATTCTTCATGGAATAGTTTGTAAGCATGTGAAGATAGACTGCAAGAGAAAATAATTCCCTGAGTAAACTTTGTACTTCATGAAAAGTGGGTTCTTTTTTGTCACTTTGCCTCTCTGCTAATTATTTTTCTGACTTATGTTTTCAACATTATCCGTTATTTTCTGCATAGTTAAGGTTTTGTCAGTGTTTCCACTATAAATTCCTGCTTCTGAAGTTTATAACCCAAATGCATAAATTAACTCCTTGTGATATGACTCACTGAAGTTTGGTTGGTTTTTTTTATCAATATAGAACACTGAAGTGTGTAAACGTAAAAATAAGATGCCTTTTGTCATGATGATTTTTGCTTTCTTGTTGTGTTGTAGGTCATCAGCTGCTATTTCCGTAAGAGAGAACAATGGTACATTTATCAGCACTTTGAATTTGTTGCTTTACAATGTGAGTATAAAATACAGTATTATGACCTGGACTAAATTAATCTCCATACTATGTGGGTACAGGTAGCATTAGCAGAGCAAATAAACTCCTCTTCTTTATTTGCTATTCCCTTCCCACTCCTCCAATGAACCAGGCCTTTTATCTGATCATCTTTGATCTCTGAGTTCCCTTGTTCTTTCTGTTTGCATGTACCTGTTTTGTATTTATATGTCTGGTCTTTGAAGGCACACACAGTCTTTTTGTCCTGTATTTATAAAGTTCCTCAATTTACAGGTCTGGCTTTCAGGCTGTAGTACCACATACCTAATCAGTTGTAGTATAACAACCGTATTGCAGAGTGCGTACTTCTGTTTGCATTTATGATGTTAATGTGCCTGTGTGTGTACCTCTTACTACATATATGTGTCTATGTGTATAGGTACATTGTATTGATACAGAGAGTACGCTGTGGAATTCTGTAAAAATATTCTAGAGCTGTTCCCTTAGTGATAAATTTTAGCACTTCTGCTTGAGTGTTTTTATGTTCAAGCCTCATCAGAGATCATCTGTAATTGTAGTGAGGGATATGGAGTTTGTTCCAAATCTATAACCCACTGCACTTTGTCTCATTGTGTGGATTGTCTAAGATTTTAAGAGTTAATAATCTGAATAGCTTTTAACTAACACTTCTTCCCTATGTTTGAGATAATTTAACTTGAATATGCATTATTATAAAAGCTTTTATCACGTAAATATGGATGGTGACAGTAAAACATGAAAAATGCACAGACCTTTACTTAACATTAATCCCTGAAATGGTATTTTTTGTGTTGATTAAAATTTTTATTCATACATTTTAAATACCTGATTTAAATATCAATTTTTCAATCTATCAAACATGATTTTTGTAAATTATGAATCCGATTTTTTTTGCATTATTATTCATCATGGTGCTGAGTTATAATTCATGCAACTGATTTAAAAGTCAATGCTTTATGCTTTGAACATAATGAGCTATAAATATTGTAACAGGACATTTTCCAGCGGCATGCTTAAAAAGAAATCATGTTTGTTTGACAGAGCAGAGCTCCAAATAACAACCTATAATCTGTTAAAATGAAGATTATACTTTGCTGCTTTTTAAATAAACCTGTGACCAAAAAGAGGGGCAGAGTGAGGGTAGACAAAATTCTCAGTCAGGACAAACCTTGACCACCGCATTTACTGCCTTTTAGGGCCCGATTCTGCAAACAGTCTGGTACAAATGCTATTGACGATCTAGTGAGCACATTTTTCCCTCAAATACC
The DNA here is from genome assembly GCA_033439905.1 of Ceryle rudis. Classification (NCBI taxonomy): domain Eukaryota; kingdom Metazoa; phylum Chordata; class Aves; order Coraciiformes; family Cerylidae; genus Ceryle; species Ceryle rudis. The sequence goes on from JAAGNO010001616.1 coordinate 65,240, forward strand.
ATATGCAAAGAGGGGCTTTCATTCTCCTTACCTCAGTGAGTTTACAAGTTGACCATGAACAGTGCTGTCTTAGCCTTCTGATTTCAGTCCTGTTAACTCGCTCCAGTAAGTAGTACTAGCATGAAACATGCTGCTTACACAGGCGGATTCACCTGATGGGTATGCCTTTCTGTTTCATATCCTAGGGCTGGGTGTATGCACAGACAGCTTGTGTGTTGCTCGCAGTCTGCTTGGTTGCAAGTGCCTCTTGGGACACCCATGGTCTTGTAGGCTCACTTGGTCCTAATAGAGAGAGTCCCGGTTTTGGGAGGGACCTTGAAGCTCCTGTCCACCCTTGGTATTGGTGAGGGGTTGTGTACAGATGTGGCTCTTGACTGCAAGCAGCCATACTTTCAAACTTTAGCTGTAGTGTTGTTTCCTAACATTGACTCTTCATCTTCTCAGCTCATCTCCATCTTCCCTCACAAGGTGGTCTTTACTTTTTTTTTTTGGTGGCATCACCACGTGTTATCACTAGGAAAGACAAGAGGAGCTATTACGATAGACTCAATGTTTAAGAGCAAAATGTTTAATGGGCTTTCACAGAGCTTAAGTAGCTATGTGCTTTTAGGCCTTGTTGTGAATGTCTGTCTAAATGAATAAAAGGTACTCTTTAAGAAAAAAAGAACAACTGTGGAATGTAATAAAGAGGAACTTGCTGTAGACTTTTTAATCAGTTGCAAAATGTGACAGAGCTACATATCAGAGAAATGTAAAATTAATTTTAGAGAAAGCAAACTTACCTGATCTCACTTGAATGGATCTTCAAGGACTTACTCTGTGTATGTCACAGAGCTGAGCTGTGTGTGCGTGTGTAGCTCCCAAGGTTTCTGATGCTGCAGAGATTGAATATTGGGTGTGCCATGAATTTTGACATTGCTCCCTTTGAAAAAAATTTTTTTTTCTTTCTTTTTTTTTTTTCTTAAATCTTGTTGCTGTCAGCTGCTGCTCTTGGTCTTGCCTGCTGCACTGAACCTGGCTAAAATTCTGTTTTTCCAATTTTTTCTTATATATTGAGTGTTTCAACCTCTCACAAGAGGTTTTAACGTGCCAAGTCCCTGTGCTTTCTGGATTAGCAATCTACTTGATATAGGTGATGTTACCAGTAAGTGTATTTTGATATGCTGAATTAACGCCTTACAACTGGGTTTGTTTTATGGCTTTGCTCCTAAAGTGACATTAATGGTCCAGCCTTTGAACAAGAAGCCAATAAACCAGCTGTATCTATGCAGTAGTATATGAGGAATTCCCGACTTCTATGTTAGATACTGCTTTCTTGAAACTGCTTTTTTGAACCATCAAAATTTAAATGGAAGTGTTTGTTATATGTAGTCTTCAGCAAGACCGCTTCCATAGAAACTACACTGTGCATAATAGAGTGTGTCTGTTCTCCCATGCTACACCTTAAATACACCAAATATATAAAATCTAGTGGCATTGCTGTCTCCACTAAATCAAATAAACTTAACAGCCTTTCCTGGGAAAGGGTACACTGTGACAACCCAGTTAAGCTCTTCCTTTAGAAAACCATGCTGGCTGCTATGTTTGCCTGTAGGTGCTAGGACACTTACTGAGGTGTCAATGAATGATACCTTTTCTTTAATCACTGATCCAACCACTTCATAAAATCATAAATATATCCCCCAGAATAGTTGCATAGGATAAGGCCAGTCAAGTGTTGTTGATCTTTACAGGCAAACTTATAGGCAATTGCTCTGACACTTCTTTTTCCTTCTTCCCTTACAGAGGACAAAGAAAATGACTACTATACATAGAAAGGTCATAAAAATCAGATGGGAGTTCAGTTGGTAGATGCGGACGGGTTGTTACAGTTGGATTTGAAGTACACTGAGGCAATGTTTCTTTTTCAGGATTCAACCTACAGCCAGCAGCTCCTTATTCCAAGTACAGGTTTACCTTTGAAAACCAAAATATATGCAGCTGTAAAAGCAACCAACCTTGATGGCAGGTACCATAGATGTTATTTCTTGTCTTGCTTGCTATTCAGCTCTTGGTATTGCAAATTTTTCTGATTTCAAAGCAACTATCTTTCCTCATAGCCTTTTCCATGTCAAAATAATTATTGATGTTTGATAATCGTTGCTCTCAGTTGGAGCACACCAGGTCCTTGATGGTGGATGCATATCTTGCTGCTGTCCTCCTTAGGAAAGTTTTCCTGAATTAAACTTCAAATCCTATATTGTTGTTATTTAAGAAATGGCCTCTGTAAGAATCAAGAATCTTTTAAAAGCTGTGGCTTTTAAAAATGTTTTGATTTCAAGTCCTATATGGCCATGACTTCTGAGAGGAGGTATGTGTGTTAGTATGGTGGCTGACTTGCAAGAAGTCAAATTATTTGATTTATACAATTCTGCTGCTGTGATGTTTAGTCTTGTAAGTAGTGAGAAGAAACAGGTGACATATTGGGAATGCAGGATGACATGTATGTGATCTATTAAATACAGTAACTCAGCTTCAGTGTAATAGCCTGCATTATCAGTTTGTATGCTTGACTGTACTGTCTTTCAATCTTCTCTCAGTCACTCTCCACCCCTTCTGCTATGTTACCAGTTCCCCTCATCTATCACTTTGCTCCCTGTGCAGGTGGAATGTTTTGATGGACTACTGTTACACCACACCATCTGGTAATCCGAGTGATGATCTTCGATATGATCTTTTTTTCAGGTAGGTCCTGTTCAAACCCAGTGTTTTGTGGATCATTCCTTTAAAAAACAGTTATAAATCTCTCTGGTAGTGGTTTGCGGATCATTCCTTTAAAAAACAGTTATAAATCTCTCTGGTAGTGGTGTTCTAAACTGCCTGGAATGTCTAAGCAATATTAGCAGGGAGGACTAAGGGCTTGGCTTACAGATAAGATGTCAGGACTTGTTTGTGAACATAAACATAAAAGCAGGTGCAAAGTCATAAGAATTCTGAAGGTAGAGAAACATATAATAACTCTACTATAGATACCATAAACGCACAAACTTAATGGCTAAACTGGCCCTTATTTTACCAGAGATACCCTTGTGGTGAATGACAGTGATATAAAATATCATAGACTTCAGTTCAGGAAAGCAGTTAAGCAGATGATTAAAGGTAAATAGATGCTTCTGCTTCTACTCCCAGTAATAACATTTATTTGAATTGGAACTTGGAAAAACATCTTGGCAGTAGCTCAGATTAACTGTTATCAGTGACTGTTGCTAGAGGGATACTGTTGTCGTTTGGAGTTACCTGTCTATACTGGTTAGCATACCTGATTACTTTTTGCTTCAAGTCTCAGGTTTCTTTGGGCACTGGAATTAAATGGTACTTTGGTTATAGCTATGACGCTGCAAAACAAAACATGATTTTCCTGTAGGAATGTGTTTCAGCACAGGACTAGGCAGCCTAACACACAGATTGTGGCTGCCCATGTTGCACATTAGGGCACTGTATTCTTTTCCAGCAGCTAAAGCACTGAACTTGCTGCTTAAGTTATCTTATTCTCAGCTAAGAGCTTCAAAATGCTAATCATACAGCTGCTCATCCTAGTTTTAATCTTCTCTACAAAAACTAGCTGTGACAAGGACCCGCAGACAACTATAATTGAAAATGGCAAGAGCCAAATGGGCCGGTTTTCCTTTGAGGTGTTTCGCTTTGTGAAGCACAAGAACCAGAAGATGTCTACAGTCTTCCTTCACTGCGTGACAAAGCTGTGCAGAGCAGATGACTGTCCCTTTCTTGTGCCAGTAAGTTTCAGTGGATGGCAGTTGCTGTTAATTATCTGGGTATAAAGTAGTCACACTGGAGTTATTCTGCAGACAAATGCTTTGGAAGTTTGGATGGCACAGAATGAAGGTGACTTGTAGAGTTTGAAGGAAAAGGGTTTTTTTGTGTTTGATGGGATTTAAAACAATTGATGAGGAGTAGGGCAATGAATACTGTCATCTGAAGATATAATAATACTAGACCTGCAAAACACAGGTTGTTGAACAGATGAGAAATTACTTCTTCACCTTTTGATCCTTTATTAATTTTTAAAAGTAACCAATCTGAGACAGCTTCAGAGCTCATAGTCTTAGTATAGTATCTAAGAAATATCCACAATCCTAGTGGATGGATAGATGAATCTTAGAATAAAATGTATGGAAAACTTAAAGCTATAGTAAGTGCTGTTACACTGACAAGGAAAATTTGAAAGAGTTTCAGCTAGTAAAAAAAATAAATTATTACATCCTCTATAGTATATTACCATCTCCCTTATAGTTTGGAAACTGCTGTTTTGTTGAAGCTCAGGAAGTTATATCAATTCAAAAATTATTTAATTTTAGGAATGTCAGGAACAAATATGTATCAGCAATGGAAACATCTAAATAAACATAAACAAAGAATATTCTGTTATGTCTTCAGAATGCAGTATCATTTCCTATTGAATGACTTCCCATTTATAATTTTAAAATGCTATCAGTACAGTAAACTTCTCACATTTTGTTGTACATTATTTTATACATTTATGTTATACTTTTCAATAATTGTTTCCATTGAATTTATACTCTGAGGTTTTTGAAGTTCTTTCACAAGAAGTTGAAATTAAAGAAATGCTCTTGCTTGAAGCATACTTGAGTACCTAAGATTAGGGTAGATGATAAGTTAGAGATGTTAAAGATGATCTCCAGGTGACAGAGTGCTGGAGATTGTTTTGATCTGGGTCAATGCTATTTAGAACTCTGTGGAAAGTGTGTGAACTTTAACTCAAAGTTTGCTAGACTAGGAATTGCAGCATGTTGTCTATGCCTAGTAAAGCAAACCGCATTTCTTGGGGAAAACTCTGTAAACAAAATTTTGGGAAATTAACTACTGAAAATTTAATCTGCTATAAGATAGATCTTGTACACCACAGCAATATAGTTCTGTAAACAAAAGGAGGCAAAATACAACGGGAAGCCAGGCATTTGTAAGATACACTTCTAGGGAATATTGTAGCTGGTTTTATTGCAAAGTAATTCAATGCATACTAAGAAATAAAATCAAAGCTGTAGTATTGCTTATACAAGAGTTTACATTAAAGCAGGAAACAAAGAAAGGTAGTAATTCCATTCTGTTCTGAAACCATGATTGTTTTGATTAACTGCTCAGATCTGCAGTAACAGAGAAAGAAGAGACGCTGGTGGGAGGACAACTTGGAGCCCTCAGAGCACCTCTGGCAATGCTGTAATCTCCGCAGGCCCCATCATTACAAGAAGTGGTAGGAATGAGCAAACTTTTTCTATTGACTGCAAGAATTTCAGAAACTTGGGGAAATGTTTTGCAGTTTAATACTTATTTGCAGTGACTTAGAGAAAGGGTGGGATCTCCGTGAGCTTGCAGGGTATTTTTTTCCTTACTGTTGGAGTCTTTGGTAGAAATTTTGAGCTAGTATTTCTGTTTGGCTCTCACATTCTTCCTCCCTACCCCAGCAAAATCACTGTGGGATACTGTTATGCATATAAGGCCATTATAAAAGCCCAGACTCAGTGGGTTGACTTATTTTTTTTGTCATATTTCACTGAAGGTAATGGAATTTAAGGTATTGTAGTCAATGTTACAATTTAATTTGGACAGCTGATGAATATTCACTGTCACTTCCTATCCACTATTTCTTCCAGCTTTACCTGTGGGTTTTCATGTAAGTGTTGCATAAAATTAATACATGCTATGCTTAGCCTTTGGCTGTAAGAAAGAAATAGGACTAACACATTGTCAATTCTAAACAGAGTGGACCAAAATCTACTACTTGAAATCCAGGGTGAAATTCCATGACTTTCATTTTTATTGCCAAAGCTGGTGGTTTGTCATTGTGTAGGTTTTTTTGGTTGGTTGGTTTGTTTATTTTTTTTTAATTTAAAAACAACAAAAAAAAAAAAGGCAGCTCTAAATGCAGCCTGTAGTCTCTGAAAAGAATTTATACGTCTGCAGTTAACAAAATAATAAAAATAAAATACTTGAAAAAGTTTGAGAAACTATTTTTATGGATGTTTATATCTCATTGCAGTTAAGCAAGTGATCTCAGCAGCCTCTAATTTAGGAGGCTGAGAGCAGGACTGAATCCTACACAGGAAAAATAGTTGAAATGCATGAGAATAAAATCCTTCTTTACGTGCAAAGTAGTTGTACTCGCATAAAAAAGGAGAAAAACTGACCCTCCAGTATAGGAAACCATCCAGCAAGAGATCATTTTTAGAACAAATACTGTATGTTACAAGCAACATTTCTGCAATGAAAATGAGTATTTTTTTCCTGTATGATCTGTAGTCCCAATTGAGTTGTTGCTATATGATTAGTCAAGAAAAAGTGAAGAGAACTAACTTCAGAGTTGCGTACACGAGTACTTATGGGAAAGGAATGGCAGATTTGCTCAGGCAAAAGTGTATGCTAGAGAAATGCTGCCTTAGGAAAGGAATGGAAACTAGATAAAGCTTGTTATATGAGCACCCCTTGTTAGGTAATATAGCTGATGATTTAAATGCTGTGAATGCTATTTTTGCAATTAAATATATATATACACACCCATCAATTATTTTTAAATACTACATAATTTCAAACAACTAAAGATCTGTCCACGGGTGTTTAATCATTTATCCTGAAAGAATAAATGATTTTATAATTTCTTGACAACTGTTGAGGTGTTCTTTATTTTAAATGAAAACATAAGGCTAGAAAAGGAAAAGATTTTTTTTTTTTTTTTAATGTGTCTTCTACTTGAGATATATGGCTAAAGATTTTAAGATCAGAGATATTTCTGCATCTCCATAGTATGCTTTTGGAGCATCCCACTCCCGCTGACGGAAGGATGGTTTGATAGGAAATATTCTGAAAAAAAATGAGATTCATTTCTGAACTCTGCCATGAATTTCCTGAGTGGCATTAGGCAAGTCCCTTAATCTGACTTTCACTTCACTTCTCCTGGAGCAGAGAGAAAGAATTAGTATTTGCTCCCCCTGTCCCTTTCCATTGTGAAAATAAGTGCATTAAAAAAGTGAAGTCCATGAATGCCATAGTCAAGGAAAGAAAAAGGGGAAGATCATGAGAGAGATCGTGAACAGAACTATTTGGTTTTGGATGAGTGCTGTGGTGCAGTGATGCAATACTGTCTGGAGGTGCTTATACTAATTTTTGAGGGCAAATCTGGTCCAGGTTTAGTACAGATGCATTTGGACAGAGCCCATCAAACTTGCTGCACCCGACTCATCATAGTATGTACGTCAACAACAGGTCTCCAGTTGCATGGATGTGCAACCCCTCACTTTCCTCTTTCAGGTTGGTGTTGCATCTGTCCTGAGGCCAGTCCTGTGCACACTGGTGTCTGCAGAGGCACCACAAGTTAGCCAAGTCTCCCGTTACTCTAATCACCTGTTGTTCTGTAACAGAGTTGTCTATGCAGTTACCTTGATAGGAACTGAATACTGCTACTGCAGATAAGTCATGGTCCTTCTTCTGTATATTTCTGAACATTTACTTCTAATATTCTGCTCTGTTCAGAGAAACTTTATTCTTGTTTGTTAATCCAAACCAAGTAATTGCAGGAGACATATACAGAAGAAAATGTTTTAGTCTCCATGTATAATAACATAGCAGGTACCTACTTGTGAAGGTGAAATTGTGTAGCTTTTGATGGATGTCTCAGTTAAACTTAGAAGACAGCTGGTCAAAACAAATGTATACATAAGCTGTGCTTACACGTTACACGAAAAAGCAAAAAAATTGACAAAAAATGTAGTTCTGAGGTGGACAAGGGTAAGTAAGTAAAAACTGAAGACAAAATACAAATGTTTCCGCAAATATAATGCCACTGTGTAACTGTCAAGAGAAAAATGAGCATGGGAAAAGGGCATTTTTGGTCACTGATGTATTTTTTCCTTGAAAAACTCAGGTTAACTTTTTTTCCTATACAGATCATCTTCTAATACGATTAACAGTGAAGGGACCTGTGTATAATATTGTGCTTATGGTTGTATTTTTATCAAGGGACAGCAGAGAACTGGCCAGATTTACAATTGAGACATTCCTGCATTTATTTGGTATTTGTTTGGGGTTTTTTGCCACAGAATACTGACTAACTTCGTACAGGTGTGCTCACATTAACAATGAAGTAATGTAATGCAATTAATATTGTTGTCCTTATTCTACCAGACATGCTAAAAGCTACTAGTCAATGTTACAAGTAAGCTGATGTGTTTTGAAAATCAAGTTATGCTATTGGCTGTTGTGTTGCGAGGAGGAGGTAGGCAAAGTTATTTATAAAATATAATGCATCCCTTTTTTTTTGTTTTATATAGATGAGACGCCAACCAACAATTCACAACTTGGTAAGTTATTCAGAATTCCAAGAAACATAAAAAAGGGTTTGTGAGTGGAACAGAATTAAGGAGAGGAACCATTTTAATTGAGGTCTATGCACTGAGCTGGAGTGTTTTCAGGGGTTTTTTTCAACATGTTTAGCTTTTTTTTTGTTTGTTTCTTTTGCCTTGTGTTTATGTGTTTGTTTGCTTGTTTGGATTTTTGTTTGCTGTTTGGTTGGTTGTGGGTTTTTTGTTTGGTTTGGTTTGTTATTGTTGTTTTTCATTTAAATGAGTCAATACTGATAGGCTGTAGAGAAAGCAACTGGTGAATCTGGAACGCTCAGTTTAATGTGTGTACCCAGACCCACCAACATAGCAAATTCTAATACCTATGATGGAATTGAAATGAAAATCTACTGCATGAGAAAGGGAGGGAACATTGCAACTGCCAGATGCAAAATCACACTTAAGCAGTAAAATTTGCTTATGCTATGCAGGAGTAGAGCAGAAAAATTGTTATTACGATGAAGTCCAGCTCAGTTCATAAAGTCAGAAGAGCTCTTCTCCATCTCTTGTTCTCCTGGCATTTAACCTCACAAAGAGCCTATGGAGAAGCTTGGACAGAACTTGTGGTCTGCTACAGCAATGAAAGAAATAGAGACTAGTATGCCCTACAGCCTAAGTTTTAGGGTTCTTCTCCTTTGGGCACATGGAGGACTTTGTTTCACCCTATTACTATTCTCTGCTGGTGTCTGAAATGCCTGCTAAGGATTTATATACACTTTGAATTGAGATATGGATAACCATGTCAAGGAAGAAATCTTTTCATTAACTTGATTAGGCCACAAATACTTATACCTCTGCCTTCATAGTTCTTGGACAATATCAGTCTTGCCTTAAATAGCACAGGTTAAGGTTGATCAAAAGCATATGAGGGATTATGTTTTATCCTTACTGTCTTTATCCCCCAGCATGATGGATATTAAAATAACTAATAACTATTTTCATTGTCTACTTAGATAAGCTTTATCCAAGTAGGCAGGTGCCCATTCTGAAGTACACTTTTAGTTCCTTCATAGTAATTATTCTGCATATAGGATGTTGTAATGGAAAGACAGAAGTGTTTGTCACTGCTGAGTGGTTGTAACCAGATCTTACCTGTGCATTTTTTTTATTCTCTTTACAGCTTATCCGAACGGACCTCCTTTCCAGCTGAACTCAGTCACTAGTGCACTGATTTCAGGCATTGTTGTCCTAGGAATCACAAGCATTTTCTTTTTCGTATGTTCCCTAACTCTTCTTCACAGAAAGTGGCCCAACAGTTCAGTCTTGAGTGGCATCCGAAACCCAGTTTTCAATTGAGAGTGAAGATTTACTTGCACTTTTTCTTTGGGGTTGCCTTTCTTGTCCATTAAATATGATTCCATTAAAAAATGATATTAAGGCAACACTCCAGCTGTATCCAGATTCTACTCCAGCTATTCTATATTTGTAGATTTGCTAGATGATGTTGTGTAGGTAAACAGCAGTGATACTGGTAACAATCCTAGAAAATGATGAGAATCTCAATTGTGTTTGTGATCAGACTGTATGACATTATACCCATGGGTGTGCTGACAATAGAGCTTGTGTCTCCAGCTTCCCGGTAAGGTCACAAAGCTGAAGATGCTGAAGGTGAGAACCTTTCCAAGTATGCCATACTTATACAAAACCTGACAGATTCAGAGACATTCATAGGTTCATAAACACCTACTAAGATAAGAATCACTTCTATTTTGTCATAATGTTTTTCACAAATTTGAAAAAAACAATTGTCTCCCAGGAGGTACTTGTTTTTCATCTGTCTTGGCTAAAAATAACTCAGACTTAGAATAAGTGACTTTTGCTTATTCATTTGGAAATGTTTTCTTGGATATATCTGGTATTGAATTTTGGTGATACCATGTGAAGGACATAATTTGGCTAGATATCTTTTAGTCAAATAATTTAGGTCAAAATGCCATTGGTCCCAGGGAACAATGCTGAAGGTCTTGAGGTGCAAAAAATTTTGTCCAGCAAAATGATTGAGTGAGAATCGGTGAAGAGCTTTAAATCTAACTGATGTTCAGCAGAAAGTCAAATTCTAACCCTGGGAACAGCTCCAAAGGGAAAAGTATTGCTTTTCCCCTTGACTCCTTGAACAGGCAAGGTAATACAAACAAGTAATGCCCAAACTTTCCTTGTAAAAAGATTCATTTAGAGCACAATTTGGCAGTTAAGTAAAACTCTCATTAATATCCTAATTTGTAAGGGCCAGTTTTGCCCCATGAGTTTTGCAGTTCTCAGGCAAGGCTTTCCTTTCACCATGAAGAATTGTAAATCAACACTTATTTCTTTAGCAGATTTTCCACATGGATTAGACTTCACTACATGGATGAGGACAAGAGGACAACTAGAAGGATAACAGGTCATAAGCAGTACTGTACTATTGACTCTAGTTAATCTGATAAACACCAGACTTATCTGAAATGAGTGTGAGTGACCAGGTACCCTCAAAAATGAGCACAGGGCAGTGGCATAGCTATGTAGAATAGGCAAAAATGCTGGTACTAGAGAGGCTACTGTAGACACAACACATATTAAGCTGGACTGGATAGACAGTTGGGATTTTGGTCACACATACAGTAGTTAAATTTCATTTTTCATGTACTGTACATATTGGCCTAGAAACACCTCACTGATATTTATCATTATCCTGTGTTAACCATGTCTGTGTTTTCATTGATGTGATGCAACCAGCTAATGATCAGGGCTTTCTGGCTCTCAAGACTAAAGACAAATACAGACTTGTTCTCAGTTTTCTCTGATCCTGCAAACGCTGTATAAAGGCCTGTTGTTCACAAAGTCCACTGTGCTGTAGTGTGGTATCCCTAACAACCAATACTGTGCCTGTTTTCCTCCAGTCTTAATACCTCAGAAACATTTTTGCACTTCAGGGGTTAGGTCTGATGACATGTAAAACATGATTGTTTAATAAAATTGTTTGAAACATTTCAGAACGGATGCTCTGTCTGAACTGTTTTCCTCCCCCTGTTTGTACATGGTTTCAGTGACTGTATTCTACAAAGATGAAAACTAAACATGCTTTTTTTTTTTTTTGTCAGTTTGGTAAGAGCTTTCAATATATAAGCTAAATTAATGTAAGTATAGATTTACCGGCCTTTAAAAGAGGGTGATAAACTCTGGAAATTCATATCCCAGTCTGGGGATAAATAAATTCAAATAATCTATTCTAATTTGTTCATAAAGACAACTACAGAAATTCCATTACTGTAATTACTATTTCAAAACTAGGAGCTTTAGCTGAAAGTTTCCAGTGATGAAGACAGCCATTACCACTCAGTAAATTGTTCTGACAGTTAATTGTCTTTAGTATTTTTTAAAAGAATATTTCTAATGTGAATATGCCCATCTAAACTTGCCAGCCATTAGGAACTGTTGTGCCTTTGTCTATTAGACTGAGATCCATTTTCTAACACAAATCTCACATAATTTGATTAAGACCACAGAAGGAAAAAGAATGAATGGTGTTGCAAAATAAAATAAAAATTGTCCTATTTCAATTTCTCTGCTTCTGGAAAAACAGTTTGATGCTTTTATATATATACAAAAATTTTACAGTCATTTACAGTAATTAAGAAAGACTTGTTGACCAAAATTTTTGAGGCTTGAGTACCCTATTACAAAAATGGAGTTGTTACCCAAAAATGTAATATGCAACATGTTTTTCTTCTGTTGGTTAAAATTTCTGAAGTAGTTTGGTTTTGTAATGAACCAGGTAAGATGATGTTCTTAATAATAATTCATGAAAATTATTAGGTACCAAAGGGTGATTCCACACCAGTTAAGCTGGTGAACAGAGTTCCCACAGCCATCTGTAGGAGTCACACTTAGCGTCCTACAGAGTGTATTTGTGGAGTGTACCTGTCCCCATTATTCATTAAATGACATAAATGCCTGTTCCTCCTTGGTGAAGCAATGTGGAGAGTCACAGGTGGAAAATTATGTCTAAAAGCAGGCTTATTCATTCACACCTGACATGGGAAATCTTTATGAATGTTTTTCAGAGGAGGTAAAAACTTGAGCCAGGCTGCTCACATATTTCTAGCAGGGAGGTGACTGACTGTGTTTAAACATTCCCATCCTGGTTTGTTTAAAAGTATAATACAGGTATTTAGGAACATGTAGAGGCCATAACTCATGACCTCAAGTTTCGAGAAACAGTTTATGTAGAAGTTGGGTGAGTGTGCATGAAGGTTACACCCTCCTTTTTGAAGGGCAGGATGGTAGGTGAAAGGGAAGGGGAAAGGGATTGAAAACATAAATTGCATACAGTGGGCATGGACTTCTGGCACTCAAGATACCAAGTTTTAAGTGGACCAGTGAATTAAGACACTTTCTACTTTGGATGATGGAACTCTGGCCAGATACATAATGGAGGTCTCACAGGCGTTAAATAAAACTGTATTACTAAAAGAATAGTGGCTCTACTAATAATCACTTTTATTAGGGGTGCCTATTACATGTATTTAAATGGTCTTTTTGCACATTTCTGCAGATAAGCACAGTGTACTGAAATGTTCTCGGGTCTGTTGACCCAGTGTGAGGGGCAGACAGGAAAGAAACAGTGAGACTTTAAGCTTAGGTCTAAATCCAGTAGAATTTAATAAATCTATAAAGAAGGGAAAACACTTCTTGTGTTCCTGTCTTTGGAGGAAAAAAATGATGTATCCAACTGGAGCTATACACACCAGTGCTTGAGATAGATTCAGGTAATATCTGAGAAACAGGTCTTGGCAAGTGAACCTGGAAGTAGATCACACTTCCCACTTCATTCAACAGGTGCTTTCTTAGTCTTGATCACTTTTAAGTTCCATAACTATGCCAGAAGAAACAGCCTTGACCTGTTACGCTACTTACCTCTTCGTCTGGAGACACAGGCAGAGGAGTATTGTGATGAACTACAAAATGTTTCAACTGTGGCAAACTGGTCCTTCCTTAGGTTGTTGCTCCCAGGTTTTATTTCAGTGCTACTTGGACCTTTCCCATGCCTTTCAGGAAGAAGGAGGTAGGATGAAGGTGGAAGAAACAGTAAAGAGTAGAGCTGCACAGTCATCAGTGGCTGGACTGGCTGTTTGATACCCTGGTGGTTTCAGGATTGTATCATGGTTCTTTGTCGTAATGTCTCTCTTGAAAAGTTTTAACTTCTCAGTTATTTGCTAGTTAATTAACTCTTTCCTAGTGTTTAAAAGAATATGTTTGTGCAATTAAGAAGCACAAACTTGAGATGGTGAAATTGAAAATGTAAGACAGAAAAGTTGTGCAAGTGACTTATCTTTTGAAGAGTGTAAATGAATTACTGCTCGAAAACTGAGGAGGGTTGCTGGCCAGATAAATTTCAAATGCTGATTTCAAACCTTTAAAACCATTTATCACCTCTGATTTTGGACTTCAGGGTGTAATGTGAAAAGTAATTTTTGCTAAAGCAGGATCCACACCAGTCCTTGTAACCAAGACCGACCATTTAGCAATAGCTCAAATTTTTGCAAGTGAACTTGCAATCTCAACCTAAAAGGGGAAATCTTCAGTGCTTTGGAGTGATGAGATGGTGGTTCTGGACATGCAGTATCCCAGCCTGAGCAGGCATCACATTATCTGTTTACACCCTGAGCTGTCTTACTTATGGTTAGACCCCAGGTCTCTGAGTTGTGTTTATCAAATTTTCTTGTTTCGCATAAACAAAACGAAGTAAAAAACTGTTTGCTTCAGCATCTTTGCAACCCCTTTCCCTGGACTGGAGAATGAAACAAGAGAGGCTGTGTTCCTGCCAGTAGTGCACTATATTTCTCATCAAGATGAAGAGGCTGAACGATGTCCGTTGCAGGTACTGTTCAGTGTGGGTGAGGCAGTATCTTGAAACTGTTTTCCTCTCAGTGCTTTAATCCCTTGTCTCTTGATTCAAGCTGAAGTCTGCCTCTATTCAGTCATTTTTTTTTTATTCTTATCAGGTGGTAACATCTGTCTGCTCAGCAGCTGTTTTGAGGGACAGGCATAGTTTTGGTCATTTTTTTAACTGTTTTTTAAACACAGATTTTATTTTATTTTATTTTTTTACCTTTTGAAGGGGAATTAATGAACTGGGTTAATCAGTGTGATCACAGATTGTTTTATATAATAGTTAATCCTGATTTACCTTTTTCTTTCCAGACTGTAGTGCATAGAAATAATCACAGAATGTTAGGGTTGGAATGATCCTATTAATTCAAATGTTAATTGCTAATTAACACAAGGGCTAAAGTTCAGTGCAGGATCTGTACTAGGCAATTCATTTTTCTGAATCTGTGGAGGACATGTGGAAACCTTGCTGAAGTTGAGGTGAATGATACACATTGTGCACCAAATCATAGATTCAGTCATTTTGTTAGGTTGGTCAAGTACCATTTTACCCTTGGTAAATCCAAACTTGCTTTTCCCAATCACCATCATCTCTATGTGCCCAGAAATGTGTTCCAAGAGCACTTGATGCATGATTGCTCTAAATGCTGAAGAGTACTTGGGATTCAACCTAGGAGGCTGAGTGCTGCCACCTGCAAGTACCTATGAAACTTGTGGCTAAGTCTGCTTCCTGTTCACCAATAATCACACTGGCCTGCACTCACTACCATTCCTCCCTTTGTTTAACTGAAAGAAACTGTTGCTGTCACTTCCAGGTTCATGTTCTGCTGATCATGTAAAAGATGATGATGCTACACAGCAAAGGTAGTTTTATTTGTTAATTTTTAATCAGGGAATTATATCAGAGATCCAATACCAACAGAAGGCTAATGTTACAAAGGAAAGCACTAAAAAGCTAGCCTCAGGCATGGTGTGTTTTCTTGGCTTATTTTCAATGGAGCCTCCTTTTGAAAGGCACAGGATGCACAGCAAGCTAGGGTAGTTTCAATCAATGCATGAAAAGGAGATTACTGGCTAATGGAGCCCTGTTTCCTTTACCGAAGAAGTTACAGTTTCTAGTAAAAGAGTCAGGAATGTTGTTTAACAGGTGATGGTTGCATGATTAAATCAGTTGATTCTGGTCTGCCAATTTAGACAGTGCTTCTGGGTCGGCCTCTTGCTGGACGTGGCTGGGTTGAATTGACAGATTAAATCATGATCCTTCTCTGTACCTTAATTCTTAACCTTCTCTCTGAATCCTGTCTACTCAAGCCAAAGCCTTAATCCTTGGCATTACTCCTGGTACAGCTTTCCACCACTGTGTGTGTCTGATGTAATTCTGACCTTGCCTGCTTCTTTAGGGCTCCTTGGCACTGTAACCTCTGTGCTGTTCCATGACCATAATTCTCGCTGCTCCCTGGGTGGGTGGGTGCGTGCGTGCCTTCTCTCTTTCCCGTCCTTAACCTGCCTTGACTGTGACTCTACTTCTGTCCAAACAGACTGGCTTAACCCTAAGCTGTGACTGTGTGGGAGCTGTGTCACCATCACCAGTGACAGTACCCTTCCTCCTGGGGTGGTTAAGCCAAACTTCTTTTAGCTGGCTGTGGCCTTCTCAATTTCTAATTACCTGGGATAGGGCATATGGGACCTCTGGTTACAGTAATGAAAGTGTACAGTGACTAACAGTCTAGAAAATGAGTTCTTGTTTTGGTAAATCTGAAACTTATTGTTCCTCTGGGTAAGTCTTCAGAAAATAAATCTTGATACTCAATATATTAAGCATGCTCTGCTGCTGTCATCGTGCTGGAGAGAAGAAATACTAGCATTAAGAGGATTCAAAAAATGTTAAGCAACAGCAAAACCTTATGCTAATATTTTTTTCACTTACCTCAAAATAAAAAATAAACTGAAATCAATGTGGTTAGTAGCTTTTTTTGGTCTGTTAGGTTTTGGATTGCAGTTGTGCAAAAACGTCACTGATACACTCTAATTTACATGGCTGTGAATCCAACATGAGGGCCCTCTGTGGTTAATAAAGTAAGCAAGATATTTGTGTTCTCTGAGGGCAGCCCTCTTAGGTACTTTCTCTGCTGTTTGTTCATGTGATATGTACAGGTTTATTTTGATGCTGCAGAGGCTATTTGCTATTCTTGTTGTTTTATGAGTTTTGCTGTGAAAGAAATCTGGAGAGAGACTTATATCCTGCTTCTTGTTTCTGCTTCAATGATTGAATGGGTTAATTCTGCTTATAGGTGTGTTGGGACTCCAAATAACCTCTTTTAAGGTGGGTACGGAGATCGCTTGTCTTTATATGCCTGCAGACAAAGAAGCTGAGCTTTGCTGCTCTTTGTGCTGACTGGAAACAGCTTCCCCTTGTGAGAAATATCTTTGATTACCAGGCAGTGAATATACAACAGAATAGCTAATGGTATCTGTATCTGTTGATTCAACGTGGTAAAACAGTCCAGCCTCTCATGGAGTTGCCTCACAAACTGTTCCTATTTGAATTGCTGAAAGAAACATTGAAATGTGTGTATTTTATAGAGAGATGTAAATTTTGTGCTGTAAGCTGTGTACTTTCTTTTCCTCGTTTGTTTCATTCTGTATCTTTCCCTTTCCTTTGAAATTTTAGTCTCTTACCTCTGAAGTTCTAGGAGACCTCTTTCCTTTGCTAATATTTACCTTTCAAAATCTTCCTCAGCATACATCTTCCTCACCTTCTAGCTTCTCCTATAATGCATTAGACACCAGTGAGTTACAGTTACACCGTTACAGTTATAGTGCTTCTGTTTCTCTGCTATTTTTGAAGTTGCTAGGGACAGTAGGAAAGGTATCTATGGAGGAAAATAATAAAGAGCAATCTGAATTTTTTTCTTCTGTTGATTTTTTCCAAGATGTCCTTGACTAAGTATTTACTAATGTTTAGCAGTGAAAGCCAGGATTAGCAAAGTAGCATTTAGGTAAGTTTTTCTTTGAAAAAAATTTAAGTCTTTCCAGCTTGGCTGAAACATCTCTTCTGTCTTCCTAGGCTTTAGAACATAGTTTATCTGCATTTTATTATAACTGGGTGACTTAGCTGGTCCGGGTTTCCTCCAGTGAAATGTAAATGTCCACATCTTTGTTCATATGGTTTTGGTTCAGTGGCTGAAAGGCAGCATGATACTGGGAGTACTGAGCTTCAGCTCAATGAGGGGTACTGATATCATTTATATGTATATTTATCCCTGCAGTGTTGTGAAGACAGGCAGTATGGGAAGGGCTGTGTATAGTAATGTCAGAGGACATGGAAAACACTCATCATTTACCTTGGAACAGAGAATGGGAGATAATTCAGTGCCAAACACTGATGGTATGAGTAAGCATGATGAGCATTCTTGCACTCTTCTTGTTCTCCTCTCTTGTATTTATTTATTAATTTCAGGGCAAATTAGAATGCCCTTGGCCTCTTTAACCTACAAATCTGTAGTATGTTGTGGAGCACTTCCAGTAACAAGGAGATACTTAAAGCAGAATGGCAATACATTTTTGGCTGAGAAAGTGTTACTACATGTGTCCTAACACAGAGAGTCAACTCAGAAATTTGTGCTGTGTTATCAGATACGGTTGTAGCAAAGAAGCTCACCAGAGCCATCATCAGACTACACAAAGCAACTAACTACTAAATGCTAAGCTCCTCAGAATATAAGCAGAGAGCCTCCTGGACTTTGGATATTAACCTCTGGTTTGGTTTGGTTTCTTATGTTCGTCTGCCCTACCTAGAAAGGCAGTGGATAACACACATAAGCATATTGCATTTCACAATTTTTTTCTCATATAGAAACATAGAATGGTTTGAGTTGGAAGGGACCTTAAAGATCATGTAGTTCCAACCCCCCTGCCATGTCAGGGACACCTCCCACTAGACCAGGTTGTGCAAGGCCCCATCCAACCCAGTTTTGAACACATCCAGTGGTGGAGCATCCACAACTTCCCTAGGCAACCTGCTCCAGTGTCTCATCCCCCTCACAGTGAAGAGACAGATATATATATATTTGTTTTCAATATTTTCTTTCTTTTTGTCTTCCTCTTGGTGTACTCTGTGAGAATGGCAGAAGGGAAGCAGTATGACACAGATACATGTTAATTCATCAGATGTCCAATGTCAAGATCAGATGTCCAGAGATGTCCTCAGCCAAATAAAACCCAAACAACCTCTCTCTTCACACAAGAGAAGAAAGGAAAGC
>JAAGNO010001616.1:83877-106600 GCA_033439905.1 Ceryle rudis
ATCAGATGTCCAGAGATGTCCTCAGCCAAATAAAACCCAAACAACCTCTCTCTTCACACAAGAGAAGAAAGGAAAGCTATTTTATTTGTAAGATGGTGTGAGGTGAGGGGTTGGAGAACAAAAAGGCTCAGTGTGATAGAATGGACTCAATCCATGCTTAGGAATAAGTGAGAGTATTGTACAAGGAAAAAGAAAAACATCTCAGGCATAGCTGTCTCAAGCCCACATACCTCTCTAATCATTAAACGATGTATCAGAAACACAAATGTGTTATGTGAAGAAAGATATCTTACTATTTACAGTCCTTCTACTTATAACAATTATCTATTAGCAGATACCATGAAGTCAGTATTGTTTTCATGAGGAGCCATTGATATTTTAAGGAATTGCTTCTCTCTGGTTTTCTGGTGTTAGGGGTTTCTTTTAGGGGTTGTTTTTTGGTGGTTTTTTTCTTTTTTGTTTGTTTGGTTGGTTTTGGTTTTTGTTGGGGTTTTGGTTTAGTTTTGTGGGGGTTTTTTGGTTTGGTTTTGTTGTGGGGGGGTGGATGGTGGTGCGGGTTCCTTTACTGAAGAGTTGTCTTTTATTAGCCAAGACCTACTAGTGATTGATTCCTGGGAGGAAGGAGTGACATTTAAATAGTTGGAGCTTCAGTGACTTACTTCTCATAATAGCTTTGTAAGAAGCTCCACAATGGGTTGTGCTACTACAACAGTGGATTGTACAGCTGTATCTTTCAAAAACATTTGCTTCATGAAAATTTTAATCTCATCTCTGCCCCTTTGTAGCTAACTGTGTGAAAATATAAAGATTTCCCAGTGACCGAGTTTGCAAAACTGCATTCGAAATTAGTTAAATGGTGCAGAAAGTGGGTTCTGACTGATATGTCAAAAGGTGAGAAATGCTGTAATGTCACAGTTAAGTCTCATTAGTAACGAAGTGTAGAGGCGGTGGTGGTGTGCATCTGGGGCTTGACGCACTGTTTTTGCTCAGATTGCTTGTCTGTGTCCATCTTCTGCCTCTGGTTTGGAAAAGTTCCTTAGCTGCTGGTACCACTCCTCCTGTCCTGCCTTCCCTGTCCTCCCTGCATTTCCCTCCATTCTCACCCTCTTCTCCCCACTTGCTAGTATTTTTTTTTCTTTTCCTTCCCTCTTAATCATTATGCCTTCCCTGCTTCTTCAAACCCAAGGTAAAGATGAATCTATATATCTTTATTGATAACTTTAAATCATGTTTTAATTTTGAGATGAAAACCGTGTTCTAGCCTCTGCTCTGATTAAGCACACAACATAGAGAAATAATGTATTAAATAGTTTGTGAGGAAATTAAAAAAAAAGGAAGAGCTAAGTATATAAAATCTTAACTTTCCTAACTTAATGTTTTTCTTTTTTGGTCAAATAATGCTCAATAGATCTTCCTAGAGTTAACTTTTTAGTAATTTAATATTGAAGCAGTTGTATGTCAATAACTTACTGCTATGTAACAAATTTGCAAAAGTTCAAGACAATGATCTTTTGGCTGCTTTTCAAATCAATAGGAATAAATGAGGCATTTCCACAGTTATTTTTCCACTGAAATAAAACTACATTTCACTCGGGAATAATTTAATGGCAATAGGCTGCTACAATTAGAAGTAACTTAGATTAGCAATGATCCATTTCACGAAACTTCCCTCAAAACAGAATAGACAAAAATGCCTCTTCCCAATAAAAATAATCCCCCCCCAAAAATCTTTCTGTTTGTGCTTGTTCATTTGAATAGGAAAAAAAAAATTCAATTTAGTATTAAAGCTTTTCTGTTTAGAAAAAAAAATCCACCCTCAACCGAATCAAGTTAACTAATGGAAAAGCTATTTTTCTGCCAAAAGGCAGCATCATTAAACTGGGAATTAGACAAATGAGATCCTAATGTGTTTTAATAAAAACAATATATTTCTCCGTTCATTCTAAACCCCTGTGGTCTTGCATATTTTTTGTACTTTGGCTATCGGCTATGTGGAGCTCAGTTATAATTGCTCACCTTAGAGCTCCTTCTGACACTTATACCTAGAGCAGATTGCATTACAAGAATGTTAGATGTATTCTAAGTGCATGAAATATTGTGCAGTTATTCTCAAACTGTGTTCAGGAGAAATGAAGATAATTTTGAATGGTTCTTCAACTATTGAAAATACAAATGTTATGCATTTTATGCATATTTTGCTATTCTGCATTGTTCCATTAAAAATGTGCATTTTGAAAAGTAAGGGCAATGTGCAGAAATAATAATTCTCTACAGAACAGTTCTGGTCCTTGAGCATACTGAGTCATGTTTATTTCCTTTTGTGAGTAAAACCTTTATGACTTTTATTTCTTTTCCTTGCAGCTAACACTGCAGGAAAAAACACTGAATGCTCAGCCAGATTCTTGTCTCACCCCTGCACTGTTGGTTTGAGCCATTTCACTGAATTCAGCATTCAGGATCCTTCCCGACAATGTGTTAACCCAGGACAGCTTGCTCACCTTTGGGCCCTGAGCTGGGTTTAGATGCCTACCAGCAGGAGGCTCTGAAAAGGGAACTCTTCTATCTTGTGAATGTCATGTTTAGTCTGTGAATTGTGTTCAGATGTGAACGCGTCCTACATAATTTTTACAAAAGTAATTTTTCAGTTTTTCCTTCTGCATGAGAGAGGTGTTACTTTACTCTTCCTAGATGTGTGAATCTGTACGCACCATCCCTTTCACCTGTTTGAAATTTCCTCCCATTTGTCTTCTCTTACTCAAGCAAATCATTTAGTTGTTTGATATCCCCAATGGATATTTGGCTTCCCCGTTTAATGTGTTGTGGGTTTTTTTCTAATACACACAGCTCATGTACGCTCCTTGAGTTTTGCTTCCCTCTGTAACTTTACTAGTGTTTCATGCAGGATGAAATTGGAAAGCTGTCAGGTAGAAAAGTCCATGTACTCACAGAGTAATGTGGGTATTAAACACCATACAAGAACTGCTAGTGAAATTTTTAATTCTTCTGTGTGGAGTCAGCTCTCCAGGAGGAAGAAGGACTTAAAAATCTGAGTATGAAATGAACAAATAGTGTACAGGAGAACTCCTATTGCCACTGCTGTTTCTCAGGTCTTGTTCATGGTTTTAAACATTCAGAGTGATTTACAGTAGATCAAACCCACTGCAGCCCCTTGTCCTGTATCTTTCCCTACTGTGTCCACTACAGGCAGTCCTCCAGGAGAAACTGCAACCATGAGCTCCTGTCTGTCAGCACATGAGCTCTGGCAGGGTGTAGAGATGTGGCCTGCTGCTCCTCTCACCAGCAGGCTTGCTCTTTTCTGGTGGTTGTTCTGAGGCAAAACACCGAGACAGTGCCTTCCAAAACCCCTGCTCCTCTCCAGCCAAGAGGCCTCTGATAAAGAAGTCTTGGGTGTGCATGGTGGAGTGTGCTCCTCATTACAAATATGGGGAGAGTTTGGGCCGCAGTGGTGAGCAAAGTGTGGAGTTGCTTGTAATGTGAGAGAGCAACTGGAATATATCGAGCTCCGCTTAGGGTGGGATGAAGAATGTGTTGAAAGCTTATGGGTAAGAATTAAGGGGCAGACTAATATGAGTGATAATTTTGTAGGTGTTTACTACAGGCCACCTGATCACAAAGAGTACATCAGTGAGGCCTTCTACAGACAGCTGAAAGTAGCCTCATGATCACATGCCCTGGTTCTCGTGAGGAGCTTCAATCATCCTGATATTTTCTGGAAAGGCAGCACAGCAAGGCATACATGGTCCAGAAGGTTTCTGCAGTGCATTGAGAATAATTGATACAGGCAGTGAAAGAGCCAAGGAGGAGAGTTGTGCATCCTTATGAGTAAAAAATTAAGTAGAAGAGGCAGGTGATCTGCATGGATGAGCAAGGAGCTTTTGGAAAACCTTCAATGGAAGAAGAAAGTTTACAGTATGTCAAAAAAGGCACTGTCTGCTTGGGACGAATATAGAAATGTTGCCACTGTATGTAAGGATGCAATGAGGAAGGCTAAGGCCCTCTTGGAATTTAATCTAATAAATTAGGTAAAAGACACGAAGGACTTCTTCAAGTACATCAGTAGGAAAGGGTGATCACACCCAGTCAGACTGGGTTTATGAAAGGAAGGTCCTGCTTGAATAACCTGATCTCCTATGACAAGGTGACCTGCTTAGCGGATGAGAGAAAGGCTGTGGATGTTGTCTACCTGGACTTTAGCAAAGCTCTTGGCACTGTTTCCCACAGCATTCCCCTGGAGAAACTGGCTGCTCATGGCTTGGATATGTGTACACTTTGACAGATAAAAAATTGGATGGATGGCCAGGCCCAGAGAGTGGTGGTGAATGGAGTTAAGTCCAATTGGTGGCTGGTCACAAGTAGTGTTCCCCAGAGCTCAGTACTGGAGTCAGTTCTGTTTAATATCTTTATCAATGACCTTGACAAGGGGACTGAGGATAACCTCAAGTCAGTTTGAAGATGATATCAAGTTGGGCAGGAACGTTGATCTGCTTCAAGGTAGGGAGGCTCTACAAAGGGATCTGACAGGCTGGATCGATGGTCCAAGGTCACTTTTATAAGGTTCAACAAGGCCAAGTGCCAGGTCCTGCACTTGGGTCACAACAGCCCCAGGCAACATTACAAGCTTGGGAAGGAGTGGCTGGAAAGGTGCCTGGTGGAAAAGGACCTGTCAGTGTTGGTTGACACCCAGCTGAACATGAGCCAGCTGTGTGCCTGAGTGGCCAAGAAGATCAATAGCATCCTGGCTTGTATCAGAAATCGTGTGGCCAGTAGGACTAGGGAAGTGATCATTCCCCTGTACTTGGCACTGGTGAGACTGCACCTCAAATACTGTGTTCAGTTTTTGGCCCCTCACTACAAGAAGAACATTGAGGTGCTGGAGTGTGTCCTAAGAATGGCAATGAAGGTGATGAAGGGTCTAGAGAGCAAGTCTGATGAAGAGTGACTGAAGGAACTTGGGTTGTTTAGTCTGGAGAAAGGGAGGCTCAGGGGAGACCTTCTTGCTCTCTACAACTACTTGAAAGGAGGTTGTAGTCAGGTGGGGGTTGGGCTGTTCTTCCAAGTAACAAGTGATAGGACAAGAGTGAATGGCCTCAAGTTGCGCCAAGGGAGGTTTAGATTGGACATTAGGAAAACTTTCTTCAGAGAAAGAGCTGTCAAGCACAGAAAGAGACTGCCC
The DNA here is from genome assembly GCA_033439905.1 of Ceryle rudis. Classification (NCBI taxonomy): domain Eukaryota; kingdom Metazoa; phylum Chordata; class Aves; order Coraciiformes; family Cerylidae; genus Ceryle; species Ceryle rudis. The sequence goes on from JAAGNO010001616.1 coordinate 89,072, forward strand.
AGGGAAGAGCTGGTGTCACCATGCCTGGAGGTATTTAAAAGGCATGTCGATGTGGTGCTGAGGGACACAGTTTAGTGGTGATCTGATAGTGCTGAATTAACAGCTGAGCTTCATGATCTTAAAGGTCTCTTGCAACTAAAATAATTTGATGAGTTGATGCTCACCCTTTTCTTACTCCTTCAGACTACACGTGCTGCAGATTTGATTACATCACTGATAAAATAGATGAGGCTTCATGATCAGTATGTACCAATTTTTCACTTATTGGTTGCAGGTGGGCAAGTGGACTCCTCCGACACAATTCGTATTTATATATATATTTTTTTAAGTCTTTGCTTCCTTATTCCTCAAAGCTGCTGAGCTGTATAAAATATAACAACATCCATTTCACAGTGAATTGTAGAACTTTTTTTTCTCTTTTTATACCAAGTCAGAGGTGAAGCAGTTGACTTGCTTTGTCTGTCATGCTTCATCTGTCACAATAGGAACAAAAAAAGGTTTCATGGTCTTCATTCCAACCAAATACAAGCATGGAAATTGCCTGCTAATTACCATAAATGTCAAGTAATTTTCTCCTATACAGTAGTTATATTTGTTTACTATGCATGATTTTTGCAGTCTTCTGGCCAGTGCTTATGATCAATACCCATAAAGGAAGAGAATGTAGAAGATTCAGGGTCTGATTAGCAAAACCGAGGCAAAAGTCCTATAGTTTGGTTCAGCCTGAGAAATACAATGTTATTGCCAGTTTTGTTATCCTGTCCTAGGTTCTCAGATATAAAACTGTCTTGAGAATCTGAAGGCCTTTAATTTGTGAAATAGTCTAAGTATGTACGATTGGGGTAGTTCTTTGGATAGCACTGTAATTCCTATTTCACTTGCTGTCTTCTGGTGCAGCTTTGAACATGAAGCTCCCTGTTCACTCTTAGTCTTTACGTACGTAGTTCTGCCAGCTGTGTGTCACTATATATCCACTGATTCTTGTTACTATAAAAAAAGTGTCTCATTTTCTGGTGTTATATGATCAGATGAGATTCTTGGGCTTTGTTTAGAAAACCACAATCTTTTTCACTGGTGAATAGGATTTTGAAAATGTGATCTTTAAAGGCTCAAAGGCTGAAAGAATTAATGTCAGAGGTATTATTTTCAAATTTTATGCATTCTGATATCTGATGTGGCTTTTCATGGCTTGAAGAAAGCATTACAGCCTTAAAATGCCTTACTCAGTTCCCATTATAATGAAAAGACAATTATTTTTCTGTACTAGTGAAAAAGTCAGGTTGGTACAGAGGCACCCAAATCTGCATTTCTGGTGCAAAAATGTGTGTCTTCTGCTCTTGTGGAACCACACAACCCTGCACCAGTGTGGAAGGCTTTTCTTCCTCACCCTGCTAGTTACTTTGCACAAACCGTGCTGGCTTTGGGAAACAGTGTCTTCACATAGGTGAAACCTAGAGCTGAGATAAGGTGCCTTCTGTTCTACTTAAGGCCTCATGCTGCAACAGATATGTGAGATATATCCATTTAAGTGTTAGTTTGGTGAGTCTTGATTATATTTTTGTTGTCTCACTAACCTAACAATTTCCCTCCTCATTGTCTCCCAGATGTCCAGGAAAGTGTCCCAGACCATGCGAAATTCTGACCTTCAGGGACTAAATTGATAATCAGCTTTTCTGGCAACTGGCATGCTAGCAGATGTGATTCAGGGCCCTGACAGACCCTTTGGGAGAAGGCTTGATTTGGAGAAGAGGTCAGATGTGGGATTTATTTGTCTGTTTGTTTTTTTGTTTACCCATGCGTGTAGTGGGGTCAACAGTAGCTCCCCATACTTCATTGTGTGGTTCATACTCTTTTGCATGAGGTGGGTCTTCTGTGGCCAGAGTCTGATTTGTTTAAGAAGGTTTCATGTGCAAAGCAGTTCATGGCCTGAACTGGTTTAACCTATCAATGTTCAGAAAAATTTCACAGAAGTCTCCTGAAACTTAAGAGTTTAAGCTCCTCCTGAAGATAAGTCTCTACAGCTATTAAGAGCTGACTAAACTTGGTCATCAAGGTGGTAGAAAGGAGGACAGTCTGGAAACTATTTAGGCACAGGGGTATGGCAAATAAGTTCTGTTTAAGGTCTTCTCACTTGAACACAATTGCACAACAGAGCATCTGAACAGTTTCCAGAGCATGGCATGGTACCACAGCCTTGGAGCCCAGGCAAAGCCATCCCTCAGCACTGTGCAGCTACCGAGATAGGTACGCCCTTCAGTTCCTTTGAAATCCCAACTTCTGGATCTATGAATCCCTTGGTAATTCTTGTAAGAAAATGTCTGTGTCAGAGCAAATTATTATTACTATTAGCATGATTATAAAAGGTGAAATCAGACATTGCTTGGAAAATTGAATTCCTGCTGTAAAATGCCACTCTCAGGGCTGTGCATTACACAGTACCTGCATTTGCTCATTTAAAGTAGTACGTCATCTTCAGCTCTACAGCTGGCTTTCAGCTCCCCCCCAATAATTGGCAAATGATGGGATGTGATTACATGGCCATTTACAGCACTTATTAGCATTTCATTTATAACATTATCATATAAAACTAACTTAATTGCCCTCTGGGTGTAAACATTTAAATTTTATAAATGACAGCTCCAGTCACTTCTCTGCCACTGAGGAATACAGTATATTACTTCTCAGAAAAGAAAACACAAATTTGTCACGGATGGCTACATTCACTGTATGTGAAGAAGAAAGAGTTTAAAAGACGCTATGGCTCCGTGGGAGTATAGACAAGGATAACAACATAATTTGCATTCAGATATCTGCATATATGGTACAGTAATTTGGCATGGTTTCTTTGGTTTTTATCTCATAGGAGGGAAGGATTGTCATTTTTCTATTTAGTATCCTGAAAATCACAAAGTCTAGTGCTGAAAAGAATCTTTGTAAGAGCATCCATAGCCTGGTCACTGTTAAATTGTTCCTAATAGAGTATTTATTGATCCTTTGCCAAATCTACATTTAAATATACCAGTTGATAGCTTGGCATTCATTTCTGTTGGAGAGTATTCCAGAAGCTTAACAATGGTCTGTCTGGGAATAATTTTTTCTTGGTGTTAGAACTAAATTTCATTCCATAGTTCTTCTTCTGTTCTTATCTGGTGTGTTGCCTATGTGCTTGTTCAGCCAAGCTGGATGTATTTTTAGCTGTACTATTCACATTTAAATCTCCTTGCAAGGGACGTCTGAACCATTTCAGGGAGCTATTGCTTTCTACTTCATGCTGCTTTTTAAATTCCCACAGCTGATCTCTTCCATAACACTCTGACCCTGCCCTCAAATGTTACTGCCTGTTTTCTCTTGAACTCCTTTTGGTTAACAGATCACTCAAACCACCCAGCACGATGTGCCAGATGCTGTTGTGCTGTGTCCATGGGTCTGATCCAGAAGGCACTACAGCCAGATGAAAGTGTCCATTGATTTTTGGATCAGGACCATAATGAAGAACCAGGGAATAAGATAATGGTTTGTAACGTAAAGCACTGAAATGTGAGCCTACATCACTGTGCAGAGATGGAGAAGTTGAAGGCTAAGGGTCTTTCACAGCCATAACCAAGAGGCAACAGCAGTGAGCTAATACTCCTAAAACAAAATAAATGACTGGAGTAGTTTTTGCAGCCAGAGGAGGCTGAAGGTGTTTTGGCAGGGTGTGCAGAGTTCAGCTTGGCAGTGGTGGGCTGGCAGCAGCGTAGCAGTTAATAATCCCTGTGGGCTCTGGGGTGGGAGGAGAGTTAGGGAGAGCTGTGGGGCAAAATGGCCTTCTATTCTGTTCTTACCTCTCCAGCTGCTCTCACGCCTCTGTTATTGCCATGTAGTCACGTGTCATTTCTTCTGATTGTGCCTGGCTTGCTTATAGCACCTTCCTGTTTGGCCATGATCCCACTGGCTTCCTTCAACCCCAAAAAGCCAGCCATGGAGCTTTCATGCAACTAAATTGCTGCCCCATCTCCTTTTGCTCTTTTCTTTCAATTCAGTGACCCAGTCCTTGACTTCCTGTACTATAGCCAGGATGGGGAAGGTGAGAAGCGAGGTGACTTAAACCTGCATAGGGAGCTTTTTGGATGCCACTGAGGTCATGGAAGTTGGGGGCAGTGTCAGAAGCTGCTCCATCCTGTTTTTCCTCCTGGGCTGGACTGAGGACAGCCAGAGTGCCCTGACTCTACCTGTACAGTGACTTTCAGCTGACAGTCTGACAACCTCTCCCTTATCCCACCACCTAGGGCTGGGGCCTGAGAATGAAGCCAGAAAAGTTCCTTGGAGTCTGCAGTGCCTGAGAATGTTCTGTGTTCCAGGAGATGCTGCTGGGATGCTCCATCATCCTCCCTAAGAAGCTGTCTACATTACCTGAAACAGAGACTGCCCTCCCTGCCTGAGGTGAGACAACACAGGAATGACATGAATGTTGTTTTTCTCCTCTCCCGTAGTGTATTCACTCTCATCTAGGCTTCCTGCAGGATCCAGATAAGTTTTTACTCCTTTATCAAAGATCAGCAATGTATATTTCCATGGCAGACTGAGCTAGCTGACTGATATCCTTTGCACTAGCAAGAGTGTTAATTCAGATTTTCTTCTCCTTTCAGCTGTTGTCCAAAATATCTCGATTCATTTTGGCATCTCTCTTACTGACCCTGCAGGTTAACTTTTTCAAATGTCCATGATGAGAGAGCATCTTTAGGAATAAACCAAAAACACCATTACGCATGCATATGTGGAGTCAGGATCTGAAACTCTCTTTTTTTTCATAAATTAATGAAGGAACGTGAAAAGATTCTTTGAGATTAGGAAGTAGAATAACAATATGAAAATGAAGAAAAGTGAAATGAAAGGAGGAGAAAAGAAAAAAGGACAGCCCCCCTCCATCCAGTAAATGAAAAATAGCAATTGCAGTGGCCAAGTTTTCATAGTTCATTTCTAAGGGTGCACTGCCACCTGCCAGCCTTTAAGCAAAATGCATTGGAAGAGAAAGTGGATTTAATTCCTATTTACACTGTTCCTTAACTGCCTGAACCTCCACGTGGCCTATACATAATTTTTTACAATAAATTTGCACTCAAGGATTTACATATGTATTTATACCCTTGCATTGCATATTATGCAAAGTTGAATACATTTACAAGGTGAAGAACCCTGACCCCTGCCAGAGATGGCTGTGGCTGGGAAGCAGGGCTGGGCTGCAGTGAAGAATGAGAAGCTCGGGGTCCCCAGGGCCCCTTCTTGCCCTGCCCTTGACTAAGGGTCATGAACAATTTAGGGAGAAAGGCACAAGTAATGGAGGTGTTGAGAGGTGTCGATTTATGCTACTAGAAGTGATTAAAACTGCTGCATATTGAGGCATTGTTAAATGGGAGCAGGAGGAATGGGTTGCTGAAACTTGAAGGTGACAAATAACAGAAGGAAAAGAAATATTGATTTAGGGTGGGTGCCCAGGAGTAATGGGATGAAATTTCAAAGGGAAACATGAGTATTGTGTATTAGGAAATGCTTCCTCATATTGAGATCTATCAAGCTGTGAATAATATCCCAGGGGAAGCTTCTTGACCCCAGGCATTTTTGAACTAGACTAGAATAAATGATATGAAATCATTATAGAGTGAAATCTTATAGTGGTAAGAGGATGAAACAGATAATCTAATAGCTTTTTTATTCCTGATTTTTTTCTCTCCATTAGTTTTGATTATGCACCATGCACAAACAATTCAAATTTTCATATCAAGCAGTATGCTACTATTACTATGTACACAACTGTCTGCTAAGCATTATGTCCGCTGTACAAGCCCCAGTAAAGGATGTGTGGACAGCTTTTTCTTTAACTTGTTGAAAATGGCAATGTAAATAACATTTTTGATCCCTCAGCCTCTTAGTCCTGTTTCAGATGTAGCTTTTCTTTAGCACTGTGTAGAGTCAATTCCTGTGAAGAATCTCATGTATGCTTTGTTCAGTATATTTCTTAGAAAACATATTTGAGGCAGTACATCACCTTAAAACCTTACCAAGTCAAAAGCAATTTAGTAAGCACAAACCAGTTACCTCCTCCTGAAGTGTCACTGTCTTTTCTTGATAGGGTTGTGTGGGATGTAAAAATTCAGAAATGCCTCTGGAGATTGAGCAAGCCTTACATGTCCCTGTTAAACTTTGAATGCTCTTCCCTGGGTTGCGATTGAGATAAAAATAACTGTCTTGGGTTCACGACTGACTGAATAGCTGTCACGCTTGTTCTTAACAGAGACCTTGTGACAAATGGCAAATGATTAAAGGAATGATTACTTTCTTGGAAGTTTGTCTTTTTGCATTCAGATGTGAAAATTACTGAAAATGCTGGAAGAAGACAAGTGCAAAAGCATGCTGAGTGTAGAATCCAGCCCTGATTTTTATCACCTGGTTAACTGAGTTCATTCCAAAACATTGGCTAAAAAGTCTCCATTTTGTATGTATTTATCCTGAAATACAATTTAAAAAGAACCTCTGTAACTTCTGTCAAAAATGATCCAAGTTCACATAACAGCCATTTAATAATGCCTCCTGTAAAGGGACCACAACAGTTGAGTGTGGCCTTCTGGCCTCATGCATTAGCTGCCATCCTTACACTGTGAGTTCAACTACCCTCTTTCCTTGTGAAACTGACTGCTTCCCTCCTCCATCCCCCGCTTCTCTCTGGAAATAATTTAAAAACAAGTTGCACTTACAGATACTAAGAGAAGCCTTAGTTAAGGAAGGCAGTTAGCATATGCTTGAAACTAGGCATGTACCAAACCCTATTTACTTCAAGTGAGTATGCACAGATAGAAATGTTTAGAAACATGCACATGTTTCTAAAAAGCAGTGCTTGTCTGTCATTGAACTTTGGGAACTGTATTGGTGGATTTATTAATGGGTAATGTGAAGTTTCTTCTGCACTGAATATAAAAAGAAGAATAGTTGCTGTTATCTAAGTAGTGATGGCCAAGGCTACATGACTCTGAAGACCAAAGCCGGCCGACTGCACATGGTAGTGTTTGCACTGAGAAGTTTCTTTATCTCTGGTAAGACCAGCAAAATAATCAGTGCTTTAGCTCTCAGTCCACTGACTGGACCAGAGTGCAAGTTAGGATGGGCATGTGATGGTCTTTTCCAAAAAAAGCTTTCTTGAGTTTGACTCTTCTCAAACACCTTGGTGGGTTAACAGTCAGCTGTGAAAGTCAGAAGAGAACCGGTCCCCAGGGTTCAGTGTGTGGAAGCTCATGCTTCACCTTAAAGTTCAGACATAAGCAACAACCAACCTAGAAGACAGCTTATGGGTACAGCAATGAAAGAGTGGTCCTCTGAACTGGTGGTTCACAAAGCACGGTGTCATGGTAGAGAGCATTAAGATTTAAGCTGAGCCTGAGCGGTAATTCCTTGCAACCTCTTTTAGAATCTCTTTTGAAAATGGAGTAGCTAGGAAATGAGGTGGTCCCTGCTTCAAAACCAGTTTCCATTAGCTTCCCTTTAGGACAGAGGGACAGGATGAGGCATGGTTTGGCAGGAGAAGGTGAGTGAAGTTAGTGACTTGTGGATAAAGGACAAAGGTGCTGTGAAGTGGGTGGGGAGAAACAGTTGTGTGAAAAGCAAAGCAGCTGTAGGGGTTGGATGATACACTAGAAGAAAGAGCAAATCATACGGACTGATTTGTCTTCATTACTTTACCTTCTGGGCAGAGTGTGCTGGGCAGGACACCAGGATAATGAATGTCTGATAAATAGAGAGCATTCGGTAGTACTTTCTTCTGACTTGGTTATGCCAGTGTCAATTTACACAGGAGATTGGTTTATTTGTAACATCTGCAGGATGGGAATAAAAATGAATACCTACCTCATTAATCCCTTTTAATGTAATATATAGATGGGCTAAACAAGCTTATATGGTTCTGTTTCTTAATAAACTTTTCATAATGATTTCCTTGTTTATCAACTTTATGTTGGTTAATAATCTTCATTGTTTCACCCCTATTAAGAAGTCCACCAGAATAAATTAAACTGAGTCTTCATGCAAATCTTTTTTTAACTATGTTTTTGTTTATAATTTCCCCATCAGCTCTGTAAAGCTCTTTATGTTTCCAGGTTCTCAGACTGATGTTACAGCATCTATTGTGTTTGCCTACATGTAGAGATGAAAAGAAAAACCTAGTTCTCTTAGATATGCCCTCTGGGACTAATTACACTCGTTTGACTAGACTAGCAGTTAGATCTGAATTATAGTCATGAATAAGTTAGATCTTAATTAAAGTCATGTTTGGGTGCAAAAGGCGATGTCATACATGCAAAGAAGCCGCTTTGTAATATGCGGAAATTAGTGTTAATAATAATTTGTGTATGAGATTTGGATTTCAATTTATTCCTTCTATTGCTCTCTCTGGCAGTTTACCCATATAATAATACATCCTGCTCCCATTTACTTATTTGAGTACTCTCAAAGTAATAAAAGGTAAAATATTGCTAAACCAAAAAAATAAAATGATCCATTCAATTCACATCAATATTTAAGGAGATTTGTAATTGTTAAGGCCTTATCAGGCATTTGACAGTATCTCACTTCTATATGGAGTGTGTTAAAAAATTCACAATATTATAGTGTAATATAATTCGTTTCTTCTAAAGACTATCAGAATTCCCCCGGAGGACAGCTTAGTCTCATGGTTTTTCCTTTTCTGGTCTGCACTGGTCTCTCCCATAAACTTACCAATAACCTGTAAGTGTATGTACTCACACAAATAATAATACAGCACACTTTAGAATACTACTGAATTTGGGTAACCATCAGTCCTTGCTTGGCTTTGGACAACGGTATAAAGCTTGTTAGGGAAATAAAGACTCCACTGCAGGAGAGAGACAACCCTAAAGCACCCAGAGCTGGTGTACAACAATTGACTATACAGGGTTGAAAGATCAACATGGAAATAGCATCTAGACCAGAGGATATCCACATAGAGTAACCAAGCAACTCCAGCACTACAGTGGCTGTGGCTGGTAGGTGACTCTTTCTTCATAGTCTGTTCATCTTCTGCATGGTGATCAAGGTCTTGGAAAGTGAAGTGTTACTCCTGTTTAGCACAAGCTGGTAGCCTGAGCCACAACGTGACAGGCTTTCTTATGACACATTTTCTGTCAAATGCTGTGTCTGAATATGTTTGGTGACAAAGGATCTTCTACAGTTTTTTGTGACCATTTTGTCATTCCTTTTTATTATTGAAAAAATTGTTCTGAGAAAGTCAAAGTACTTTCTTTGGATATTCTCTAGGGAACATGTTGTTTCTTGAAAAAAGATGCTAGCATTTCCTAATACCAAGCAACTTTTTTGACACTTTGATCTGTTAATTTAAAAAAATAAAATAAAATTAAGAGGTGAAGAGATGGAAAACTTAAATAGAAATGAGCCTTTTGACATCATCCTGAATGAACTAATTTTGCCTTAAGATGAGATTATTTTTTTCACCAACAATTCTGCTTTTTGCATTAGGTACACTATATATGTAGAGAATAATTCAGGCAGGTACAATGTACTTTGGTCCCAGAGGAGGACAGAGACACAATGTGAATTTTGTATGTGTTTTCACAATGTGGTCAATGATTGAGTCTGGCAAAACTGAAGATCCTGGGTTTGGCCCTCACAAATACAGTGTCCAGAGGGTGTGAATCTCAGGAGATCATCTTAGGAGATGGATATGGTGCACAGACTTGTATTTGGACAGAAGTCAGGTCATGGTGCATATTCAACTCTGCAGCCATTGCATCACTGTCGATGCTGTGCTCATGGACACTGCAACTGCCTGGGCAGAAATCAATCTATACTACTCACTGTGCTTTTAATGGTCATTGGAAACCACTTAGTGCCCAAAGCACTTAGGGCAAGGGTGTTTAATGGGTTTAAATTGCAGCAACAGAAGTTTAGGCTACATATTGAGACAAGCTTTCCAGCAGTTAAGTACTGGAGTTGTCTACTCATAGACCTTATTAAATTCTGTTTCTTAAATATTCTATTAACAAGTAAGTCAAACAAGGACTTATTTTGATTAAGTTTATCTGTGCTTGGCTAGAAAGTGGACAAGAGAACTTCCTGAGTTCTTGATGCTTAGTTAAATAATTCAAGGAAATTAGCCACAAGATACCAAGGGTAGCTCTTTACACAGGTTTGGATTTAAGATGTAAAATATCTTAGGAAAGCAGTATAAATTTTATGACTTTATCAAATAGATTATAATGAAAATAGCAGTATATAAAGCAAGGAAATATTTCAAGGGATAATTTGGACCTTTCTTTTGCTTTTTATTGTTATTTCAGAAATGAAGATAATTTGGTAAAGTGAAGAAGGAAATTGTGAAAATTTATATGAAAATACATTATGTTGGTTTTTTCACTGCCTCTTCTAAACCTGTAAAACTCACTGCTTCTGGACACTATTACTGAGATACTGCATTTGAATAGAAAGGATTCTGCTCAGGTAAATGTCTGTAGCTGCATTAGCTGAGATAAAGTATTAAAGATCTTTGCCCTTCTGCTTCATGACATTAACCAAGCTTAAGTTCCCAGGTTTTGGAAGAAACATCCTCTGTGGGAACATTGTTGTATGACTGTCTGTGAGGATTTGAAGCACTTGTTGGTACCAGTCAGAGACAAGATACAGGCATAACAGACTTATTGCCTGATTCAGTCCAGCAATTAATTTCCTCCATAGGAATTATCCAATAAAACACAGAGCAGAGCTAAGTCCTGCCACTTTTCTTTTGTCTTATGGGTTGCTGGTTTTCTTCTAAGAGGAAAGTAGTAATTGCAACTGAAGACCTGGAATTACAAATACAGGTAACATTCCTGTAAGTGAATGGCTTATTGTCTAAGAACTACTTAAACATATAAACATAGAAACTAATTACAGGGTATAAATGCTCTAAGATGCAAAGGTAGTCTTGAGTGTTTGCATGGATGCATTGTGCTGTGAGGGAAGTGCAGCTGACCCTCTTCCTTGTCCGTGCATGTGATAATGTTTACATGAATTACTCAAATTTATTTCAAGTTTTCTTTTTGTGCTTATTTGTGAATTGTCACAGCGTCAGCATCAGTAATATATTTACTTTTATTTAGCTAGATATATCTGTGTCTGGTTCAAGGTGCTTTGTTCCTGTTGACAAAGGCAGAAGCCCTGTAATTCCCATTCATGTGAATAAACTCAAAACACAACTCAGGGGCTTGGTATAATTAGAACACATTTATGCTTGTTTTCCAGCCTTGGTCTGCTGAACAGCAATTACTTTGAAAGATAGGTCTTATGCTTGAATTTTATTTTTTTTTTTTTTCCCAGTGTTCTTTTTATTCAGCCATGGACTTGTAGCAGAAAGATGGAGGGAGCTGAGAAGCATATAGCACATTGTGTATTTCTCTGTGAAATGAAAAAGTATACAATGTACCTGATACAATAATCTTCAAGTATACAAAGATAGCTGCAAAGAGTAAGAGCCTTGGATTGAAAAAAAGTCTTTATGATGGAAGTCTAGAAATAATGGGCGTATATTTCACCAAGGGAAAATGAGATTGGATATTAGGAAAACTCATACTTAGTACAAAATAACCTTGTGGAATACATGGGCTTCTGCCACTGAAAGTCAGCTAGACTAACTGGTCGGGAAACAAGAGTACCTGATCCTGCTCAGTGCAGAGCAATGGACAAGATGGCCTCTGAAAGTCTCCTCTAGTCTTCATTAATTGATGTACACCTTTGTTGCATTGTGTTTCATCCATATATGCACAATATTCTTAAAATGTAGTTACACAGCTACAACAGTGATGGAAGCAGTGTAAAATATGCCACCAAGATACACTTGCTCCTCTGGAAATGCCGGCCCCTACCAAACACTGTCAAATAACAGAGTTTGCAGTAGAGCAGGAGATGACTCTTAACTAATTATAACAGTCATGACTACAGGGTTCACACACAAACAAGTGTACCACATGCCATCTGCTTCACTGACGTAGGTTTAAATGTTTCACGCTGGTATGGAACTTTCATCTGTAGATCTCAAAGTATTTTACAAAGTGGAAATAAAGTGACATTGTCCTAACTGCAGTTAGATGAGCAGGTTTACCACCTTCCTTAATTGCATGTCGATATTTTAGCTTGCCATCTTCCTGAAGAAGTGTTCCTTATTTAGGGCTTATCCATGTGCAAAGGTTGTTTTGTTTAACCCTTTTGGGGCTACTTGAGGTAAAATTGTTCTATTGTGCCACAGGCCATATACATGTGTGTGGATATAAGTGCATTTATTTTACTAGCAGAAATTCTTTGCATAGTGTATGTGATGTAGTTTTGCTCTTGTGGGCCATCTTCTTTATAGAAGAACACATGCATCCGGTGTAGCTGTTTCTGTATGTCTGTATGTTTCCACTCTCATGGTAGTAGTGGTGGAGCATTGGAACAGGTTGCCCAGGGAGGTGGGTGGGGCCCCATCCCTGGAGACATTCAAGGTGGGGCTTGACTGAGCTCTGAGCAACCTGCTCTAGTTGAGGATGGCCCTCCTCTCAGCAGAGGGGTTGGACAGAGTGACCTCTAGATGTCCCTTCCGACCCAGACATTTCTATGTTTCTATGTTTCCACCATCAATGCCACTGAACTTATATATTTACAGTGATGCAGGTTAGTTTATGCCCTCGAGAATGAGTTTTACTCCCAGCCAATAATACCTATTGTGTGAATAGTTCTATGTAAAGCACTGTCATTACCAAACTAGTGTGTTTTCACTCCTTTTTCATGGAAGCAAATGACTCATGATGCTAGGAATGGAGAAACCATCCTTCTCCTTTACAGCGTGATTTCTACCAACACAGATGTATTATACTTGGGAATAGATAGATACCTGTGCAACTCCTCCTCAACCCAGATATTTATGGAAATAATTTCCTATGTGTTTCACTGTACCTTTAGGACCCTAATGTGGAGAGAATTTACTATTTTACCGAGCACTGAGTAGCCATGTAACAGACACATCATGACTGAATGTGTATTGGTGATGAACTTGTATCCATCTCAGTTCCTTTTCAATATCTGTCTAAGCCAAACTGTATGGAAGATATTGGAGTCCTGCATGGAGGCCACACAAATCCATATTTTGACCCTAATAATGTCCTCCAAAATTTCCTTTCAGCAAGTCATTTCTCTTCCTGCTCTCACTTTCCAAGCGAGTTAAGAGGATTCTTTTTGCCCTTAAATTATGGCAGTTACAAGTAACCTTTACTATCTCTGTACATATGGGGCTTTTTTATTGTCTTTTCGTCTTTGATTTTTATCCCCAAGGGAAGCAGGTATTTTGTGCTCATGGAAAAACAGGAAATAAGCTGCACCAGAATACGAAGCAGGAGTTAACCCGAGGCAAAGCACAGCTGAACAGAAGCAATACAAACTTCCCCTTTGTTCTGGTGCCAAACCTCTCCCAATGATAAACCTTTGGGCACCATTAAATGGAAACCAAGTATCATTCCTAAAGTTTCCTTTTTTTTATTAAAACCAGTAAATATAGCTGAACATCTGCTAGTAAATAATTTCCATCCACCCCCTCTGCAGATGAAGGAAGGTTTTGAAGGGCAGCAGGTACTTGCTTTCAAAAGAAACAATCCTAAAATGGTTTAAAACAGCAGCTGCACTTGTGATCAGACAGGTCAGTGACATTAATAATGTTTCTATACGTATTTAAAGATTATCTGACCTACCTACAAATATTTTTAGGACATGCATATGCTTATTTAAGCTCACATCTTTTATGTGACTGGAGCAGCCCGTACCTTCCTCTGCAAAGCTCCTACCTCCCTTGTTTTCAACTATGCAGAGGATTTGGAAGATGGTCAGACAAATTACTGAACACAAGTTCAATTGTCTTGAAGCTAAGCACAAATGTGAGTTAGGCTCACCAAATAAAAGAATCTGTTTTAAAAGAAGATAATATCTTAGGAGGCCATTCAGAGAAGGCCAATAATGGTAGCAGTATGTGCTCTTTGTTTTGGTAGTGTAGGCAGAGATGCTTGGGGATGCAGCAGAGGGACGGTCAAATCGCATCTGCCTGGTTTAGATCAGAGGCTATAGGGTAGTCTGTGAGAAGCGTCCCTTTTGCAGCTGTTCTGCTTGTACGAATGCCAGAGAAATATGAGTAGTAATTAGGCTGTTCACTTGGACACCTTTGTTATAGTCTATGCTCTGTACTAAACAGAGAGAAGCTGCTGAGACATCTTCAGCAAGTGTCAATTACTAAGCTACGTGAGCAAGGCCATATAGCAGTTTTCTCAGGCAATCTGTGTCACTCAAGACTGTCATATTAAACAGGCAGGAAAACAGTTGTGACTTGCTAAAAAATTTGAAAAAGTACAGAAGATTTCCAATTCAAGAGGCTTATTTTTCCCTTCCTCAGCAGAATGGTATTTTGACTTGGAGGAGGATTTGGGTTTGTCCTGATCTTGTGATGTGGTAAGGGTGGATAAAGGGGCCTGTCCATCTCTGGGGCTAAGCATCAGTGCCCATAACTCTCTAATGACCATCCTTCTCCAGGTGCTTAGAAATCTAAAGTAGGGATGTATGTACTTGTTCAGAAGAAATGGGAACTTCTCTTTGGAGTGTCTCTGACCTGCGTCAGTGCCAATGTTTTCCCAGGTTCACTGTCCCCTGCTGAGGCAGGGACAGTGTAGCTTTGCTAGAGGATTGCTAGAGAACTTGAACTTGAACAAGACTTGAAGCTGGCATGTTCTCCCAAGAAACTGCATCTGCATGTTGATAATAAGTCTGAGGAAAAGCAGCATGGAAGTTTTGGTTGCCTTCCAGGACTTATAGGTAGGAGGATTTTCGACTTGGCCTGGTGGTTGTCTTGCTAATAATGAAAATGAGAGGTGGCTAGCATAAGATTTAGGGAGTGTGAAAGAGTTGCCCTGTGGTTTATGGCAGATCTAAGAGGTAGAACGGCTGGTTACAGAGTCACTTAATCAGAAGAAAACTGGAGATGATGATGAAGGGAAGATGAGACACATCTTCCAGGGTATGCAGTAATAGCTTAAGGGAAGACAAGCAGTTTCTTACTTGTAATTGTTTGACCTCAGGGAAAATTTTACTTACTGTTTATTTGTAGGGATGTTGAGAGCAACAAGGCTGGAAATGAGAAGACTCTGAGTTTCTCCCCCTAGCAACAAAAAAAGAAATAATCATTCGAGCCATTTACAAAGCAAGAGTTGTGCTTCTGATGCTTATTCAAGGGAAGCTGGCAGTCAGAAGCACAGGGGGATTGCATTCCCCTATTGTTCTGGAGCAGGTCATGAGATTGTATTGGAAAATAGCCACAAAATGTTAATTTTAAAGTATGTGCTGTGTTGTGGGAAGAGCAAATGGGAAATAATGATACATGAGCAGCCCTGATCACATATCAGTTTGTGCTGTGATTACCAAAGTCTCAGACAGATCTCTTTACTGTTTAGGAAAGTTCCTCTGCCTCCCTAAGAATCACATGAGAGGCTTTCCGTTAGGCAAAAATAATACTGCAGGAACTTGTGAGGTGTTCATTAAGTACAGTAAATGCAGGAACTTTGTAAGTGACTGTCACTTTGATAGATAGACTACAGTAGGTTATACTTAATAAATCCTCATGATCTCTGTGTGCATTGTCATTCAAAATGAATTATTATTCCTAGCTAAAGAACGATTGAAAACCTAAAAAGTCTGCACGTTGTGCACTGTCATGTCCTGGGTTACTGGGCTATGTAACTGACGCCATACAAGTAGGCACTGGGATTGGAGATTAGAAAGTTTATTGGACCCTCACAGAGATGGAGCCAGGTCAGATTCACTGTAAGTGCTCTCCTTGTACATGGGTCCAGAAAGAACTGGACAGCTTTGAGTGGTATCTGATCTCTCGGGCTTTCTAAGGTCTTCTCACACACTGGTTTCTAGACTAACGCATGGTCATTTTAACATGTGCAAAGGGAAGAGGGAGAAATAGAGACATTCCATTAAAAAAAAAAAAAAAAAAAAGGATTTAAAATGCTATGGGATTAAAGCAGACTCCAGTTCATACTTGTAAAATTTACTTGGCTTTCACCATCTTAAATCTTAGGCACAATTAAAAAGAACCTTGAAGAACTCGGGGATTCTTTAGCAGATGTGAAAGGGTAGGAGGATAACAAGGCAAATGTGCTGTCTGCATTCATTTGTAAGTGGAACTGAACTTTGTTTGGTGATGTCTGAGAACAAAGCTAACTTTATTCAGCTTCTGACCAAGATGTTGGGAGTCATCTATGATCTCATTTAAATTGTTATTAGATTCCATACATCTGTGCCCATGGGCATGACTAGGATACAAATAGGCTTACTCATTTTCTAATTGCTTTCATTGGGCCATAGATGGAAAGCAAGCAGGACAGACGTGGGTGCAATATTCCAGAGCCAGAAAGAGATGTTTGTTGGTCATGTCACTGTATAATATCAGAGCATACAGTATTGAAAAATCTAGCCACCCAATTTCCTGGAATCAGTACTAATTAAAAAAGCAAATTGGAATGTGAAGCAGCTGAAGAATATCCAACTATTTCTATGTTCATAACTGCTTGCAGTAAAGGACAGATGAGTAAATGTTGTCTTTGAATTGGCAAACATTCATTGTGCAGATTCAAGGCTTCTGAAAAAAATAAATTCAACTTTTTCTTAAAGAAAGATGCAGTTATTATTCTTCCTGCTATTTAGTACGCAATAGCCTTAGTAGTTACAATACAATAAAAAGGCTGCTGGATCATGTCCAAAATAAACTTACAGTGACCAGGTGCTGTAACATGAATATCTGAGTATGACATTTTAGTTCACTTAATTGCCCTCCTTGCTTCATTTTCCAAGCAGTGGCTCTGAAAAGTGCCCACGTTTAAATTGGCATCAGCACAAAGAGGGAAAGGAGGGATCTTAGCTGAGGGGAGGCTGTGTTCCTGTCTCCAATGCTGGATGTGGTACAAAAAGGTTAAGGAGAAGTGGAGTGGAAGCCCTGTCTTAGAAGTGATGGATAGATATCATGGCATATGTCTATTATGAAGCCTGTGCTTTTCTCAATTAACACATGCTTTGGTTGATGCTAAAACTATATAGAAAAGTATTACCTACCTCTTAATATTTGTGTCTGCTGGGGTGAACAGTGATGGAGAGTGTATGCTGGAATAGCTGTTTAACCTGGATCTTTGTCTATGGCTTTGCAGAACTGTTGTCTTCCTTAATCTGCTTCACATTATTTTTAGGTTGCAACTGTGAAAAAGCTAGCAGTTTGCTGGAGTCAATTTTCAAGAAAAGACAGTGACAGACTAAGAATTTCTGCCAATCTTTTTAACTTGCACTGAATGCCTACAGTTTCTCAGGTGGCAAGAGCACAATATGGGGGGGGGGGGGGGGGAAAAAGGACGCCATCAAAGTGTGCTTTTAACAGAAAATTTTTTTTCGCTTTTGTTCTCCTTTTTTTAACAGAGAAAGTTCTAG
>JAAGNO010001616.1:106700-121233 GCA_033439905.1 Ceryle rudis
TAGTAAAAGAAAAGAACGGATACACACTACTTCTTGCATACACTTTGGTCATCGACGCGAGCGTCCGGGTGTGTTGGAGGGGGAGAGAAGGGGGGGGGGGGGGGGGGGGGGAGAAAAAGGCAGCCATCAAAGTGTGCTCTTAACAGAAATATTCTTCTAGCTTTTGTCTCTCCTTATTTCACAGAGAAATGTCCAGATTTAGAAGGCATATCTTAGGCATAGTCCCATACTTCACACTGTCAGTCTAACTCCCCTTCCCCCTTGATCAGTCTCCTCAGTCACTGACTTTATGAAAAGTATTTTTCTTTTGGTGGCTCTCTTGGCATCATTCTTCCCCTGGTACTGCTGCTTGTTGCCCTTTATTGCTGAAGAGGTGGAGAACTAAAATGACCAAACATCATGATTGGGCTCCTTCCTGAAGAAGGACCTTCCTTCTGGCTTTAACATACAGATGGAAAAAACTGGAGGAGGAATTTGACTCTGTACTTTTGGTAGCTTTGTCCAATAAGGGGATGAGGCAGAGGTCTAGATCTCTTTCCTGAAAAACTCTTCTATTCAAAGCCCTATTGAGAAGAAAGGAAAAAAAAGAATAGAAGATGCTGGCCCTACAACTATGAAAATTTGTCCCAGGAAAGGTAAGTTTCCCACAGTTTCAAGAGTACTTTCTCACCTTCTTGCCTTACCTGGAGTTTGTGTAAGGCGTGCTGTGAACTGTAAGCAAAGCATAGTGCTTTTGTGCCCATACATGTGGCCTATGGGTACTTGTTACATGATTGGTATGCAGTGTTGAGTATCAGAAGAGAGGAGCATGTGTACGAGAAGCAATATCCTTCACTAGGATGTGGCAGTAGAGGGGGACAGATTTTGTCTTCTCTTACAGGCAGATCTTTACTGAATTCAATATGGGTTGACAAGCATTGTTGGTGTTGGGAAATGGCCTTGGCTATTTATGAGGCTGCAATAGCTCTTGTGGCATAATGATTTAGCCCTCTAGTAGCAGTACAGGGGTCTGTGCTATGAGGATTCCTGCACAGTGGGCATGCTGATCTTGGAAAAGCTTGCTTTATGACCTGGGACTTACTTCTCAGGTTACTATGGCTTCTGCAAGAATTTGCCTGCAGCGTGCACAGGCTTCATGCTCAAAACATAAAAAGTTGGGTACCATTTTACTTCATTCCAATTGTTTTTGATGGTGTGGAAAGGAGATGCTTAGAAATAAATAAACTGGCCATTAATGCTGTTTTTTTCTGTGGTTTTAATGGCTGGTACTAATTAACTGGGTCCTGTCTAGTTACACTGGAGTGGGAGTGACACAAGCACAAAGATCACAAGACGGCATTTACATTACTCTGTTTCATTAAACAGAGAAAAGATTCTGTTTAGCAAGAGACACCTCCAAGGAAAACAATGCCAGAGGAAGCAAAACTATTTCCATGCTCCTGAGAACAGGGCTTCAATACAGTAGTCTAATTAAGATGGTTATCTGCTGGTAAACAAACATAGCTGACTTCTGTACAGTGGACAGGGGAATTTAAGGAGAAAATGTATCGATTGAGTCTGGGAGAAGAGCTACAGCTCAACAATGCTCCAGATAAACACATATGCTTTCTCTGTCTCTTTCTTTCACATTGAGCAGATCTGATTGTGTTGGGGATTTTTTTTTTTTCTCATTTGTGGTTTTCTTTTATTATTTTTTTTTCCTATCAGGCTTTTCTGTGAAAGACTTTGCAGCAATGGATTGACAATGTGGATCAGCCAATTCAGCTCTTCAGTGAATCACTTTGTTTAATTCCTTATTCTTTGATTCTGTCAGCTCTGAAAACACTGTTGGTGCCGCCTTGGTTGAAATTTGTCTGCAAATCCCTTCTGTATGAGTTAAGGTTTGTGCAGATGGTGGCAGTGCTGATCAAAATGACACTAAAGAATTATTTTCTCTTTTCTAAAGCCAAGCAAGAGGATTTTAAACAAGAAGCATCCAGCTATTATGATTTCAGTGGCTTTTATCACTGTTCTGTAAAAAGGTACAAAAGCCTTTTGGCTGCCTCTTCCACTTGTCTAATTTGAAAAAAAATAAGCAGTAAAACCTCCTCAGAAACTGGTACGTATAACTGTTGCCTCGCTTCTGAATCTCTTAGAAACTATAACTCTAAGGAAGGACAGAGGTTTTAGTTTTGGTGTGAAACCCTATTTGGACCAAAGACACTCGGAAGGACTGAGGAGGCTTCACTGAGTGCTGCCAGAGTCAAATGAGCAGTGCCCAGGGAATCGTAAGGAAGGGCTGGTGGGGATGTTGCAGAGGGCATCTGCTGAAACCAGCTTGGTGCTCTGCACTGGGAAACGGTCCTTGGTATCTTCATTTCACTTGGGTAAGTACACTGCCTGGTCTGATGTAGATCAACAAAACATCCCACGTATCTTTCTCTCATTTTTGGAATAAAATGTAGATATATCTGCATCATTCATGCAGATATATCTGAGCTATCTCTAAACAAGGTGAGGTAGACTAGAAAGAAACAGGGCAATAGGGCACAAAGCTATAAGCCTTTGTTAAGTCAGGTCTTCCTCTATCCATAATTTGTGTTATTGACTTGTAAATTATAGAGTAAGTCATCCAGGAAGCTGCAGGAAATTCCTCTGGTCTGTGAACACAGGTAAGGCAGGGAATTGAGTTAAGCTCAGGTCATGAAGAGAGCAACATCAACGACTCCCACTTTCTACTACTCTGATTTCCGTAAGTTTTTTGCAGCGAATACCTTAAGCCTGAAGCTGATTCATTGAGATGTATTGGACAAAACTGAATGGTATTTCTGTGCAAGAAAGTCTCAATGGTGTGGTCCAAATATTCAGCCGAGGTGTGGGGAATGCCATGTTGTTTAATTGACCACTCGCAGGCTATAAAAAAATAGGTAGTCAAGGAGGTAGCTGAAGTGACTAGTCCACAGACAGAATCCATAGGCTGAATTATGTTTGCATTAATTTTTTGCTGAAGAGCCTTGAATAATGAGCAGATTAGTAAAAATCAAAGTCCTTTGTGGATAATTTATGAAGAGGAACAAAACGAGGTAAGTTACGAACTGCAAATAGTTCTCCTAGCTGTACTCATTGTCCTGTAGAATTCAGTCAATGCCTAATATGTTAGGGCATTTTAAAAAAGGTATTTAAAATGAATGTGGTTCCTGTGGCAGAGTGGACACAAAGAGACCAGATGGTTACGGAAATGCTATCCAATAGCTAGACAAAGGGATATAGTTTGTGCATGTGAAGTGCACTTAGATTATGCCATTTTGTGTATATGGTATCTCTTTTCTGGTGAGGCTTTTGGACAACATCCAGAAGCCTAGAGGAATGCCACAGGAACAACCACTGTCCATAATTTGGACTAGAGTGACAGGTTAGACTCTATGAGCAAAAGATAACAGAAACAAACTTGATGACATCTAGCAGGGAAACCTGAAGCACCAAGAGTTTAAACAGCTGTTTTAAAAATCTGGCAGAGAATTGGCAGTGGGGAGGAAATGCAGGACTGGCAGCTAAAAATGGCTTAAATGATGCAATTTTGAGAACAGTTGTTAAATATATCTTTTTTTCCCCCAAACAACTATCCCGGTGGACTGGAGAAAGGCAACTCACAAATCTGTCCCTTGGTACATACAAAAGGAGAGGAATTACCATTCTGATTTTCTTTCAGAGCCTCCTCTAGCAGTTTTTGTTTCCTCCCTTCAGCCCAGGCTTCACATGCCTCCAGTACATGTGCCAGGTGATCTGCCAGCCTCACATGGACTCTCCTTCTTGTCACAAGCTCCGACCTCTAGCAGTTGCATTAAAGAAACTTGTCCTGAAGCTAAGATCATTAGGTTGCTTTAAACATGAAGTGGCAAAAAAAACCATTGCAGAGCACAAGGTGATTGGTAAGCATGTTACAGACACAGGGTATAACCACTCTGAGTTTCTAAGGGCTAGCAGATTTTAAAAGACTTACAAACCAGCTCTTGTTAAGGACTCTTTCAGGATTTTCTCAGCAGAGATGAAGTCCTCTCTAAAGTACTGCAATCTGCTATGTGAATTAGCTAATGCTACTGGAAAAACATATGTGAATCTCTTCCTTTGCTTTCTAGGCTTCCTCATGCAGAACTTTTGTTGAAGTTTCTTTTCTTCTCACTCCACAGATTGACAGTCTGAATTTTCTTTCCCAAATCAAACTGTTCCTTACACGAGACCTTCTCTTGCAGGACTTTGCTGAGCATGGCATGGATGTCAGGTAGGCCCTTTGTACAGGTGATGCAACATTGCTTTCAGATCAAGTATGCAGCATTACTTGCAAACAGTATCTTCAGACATCTTATTGTTTCAGTGTTTGATAACAATTTCAAATTCAACTGAACACCTCCTAGCCCTTTTCCATCAAATGGCAACCATTAAGTGCTTCAGCACTTAAAACCTCCTCCCTCGCTTTGGAGTATGAGGGGCTGAAAAGCCCATTTTCCTTTAGCTGACAGGCATGAAATCTCAGACTCTCAGTGCACCACATGGACAGAGATGGGCCACAAGTTCACTCTAAGCAGCACATGTGAGTGAAGCGGACCAGGGTGAGAGCACAGTCAGTTTAATGTAGTTGCAGGAGGTCAGAACTCTGTGTTGGTCACAGGTTTGTAACACCATTTTCAAATAGAAAAGGGATGGAATTTAAGAGCTGTTTCTGAGAAGAAAATCAGAGGTTTCCTTTGCCTTGGTTTAACCAATACATGCAACTCCATGCCTGCTAAGCCTCAATGGAAATTTTGAGAAAAGACAGTTTTAGAAGGAGTGGGCATTCACTTTCATGCTTAAGTTGAACCATGTTGTACATGTTGTTTCTCTTTTATGTTCCCTTGGAGCTTGTGGTTTCACCCATTGCCAGAAGTTGAGCTTCCCACTCTAACCCTTTATTGATAGTGAAGTGCCAACTGTATCATGGTGATTTGTCTCATCACTCATGGTGGTGATGAACAGCTCGGTTCATGTGCTGTGACATGGTAACATCTGCATGTGGAAGACCGTAGTCCTGCTCTAAAGCAAACCCCTCAGAACTGGTACACTCAGTGCTCTTTGTTCTAAGAGAGTAGCTCTGTCCAGAAGGGTCACAAATTATCTGTAATGTTTTGCAGACTTGCATATGTGTCTCTTTGGGGAAATCACATTTTTCCTCAATCTTTCAAGAGAGTTACACATACACAAAAGGAAGAGAAAATGCTAAAACCATACAGGGCCTCCTTTTAGTATTTCACTAAACACACCGTGCACTTTCAAGTTTGCTATGCTCCAGGCTATGTTGCTCTGGAACTGTGATGAAAAGCAGTTTCTCTGATTTGTTCTCAGCCTTCTTTTCAATGATACCCAAGTAACATTAATTCATACTAGTACAAATCAGTATGAATACAGGAACAAGTCCCCCTGAATGGCCTCAGCATCTACCTTCTTAAGTGAAGCCTCCTGAAAATACAAACTTCTAACTTATTTCTTAATTTGGTGCCAGTTACTCTGACAGTGCTTGTCAGAGTTCAGCTGACTTGGGAACAGGCACTGTAAGTTTCAAAGCTTTTGAGATACACTGGCCTTCTTCGCTGATCTTCTACTGACTCCTCAAACCAGAAGTAGACATGCATTTATTGTCCATCTCAGTCTGAAAGACAAATATGTAGACTGCAGCACAACATTGTCCATCTGTGTGCCCTTTTTCATTGCACTACATTGTCTTCTTTGGAGAGAAGGAGAAACAATCAGCTGTGACAGGCAATGGCATTTACACATGCTGACTTGCTAAGGTAAATATATAGAGAGAGTCATTTGAGAAAGACCAAAGGTGATATGCTTCAGGAAGAGGATCACGTGGATGAATCACAGTGTAAAAGGAACGCTGAAAAAGAAATACAGGGATGTGTGCAGGAAGAAAAGAAGTGATATTTTCTAGTTTGTAGCCCTCAATTTGGTGTTCTTCACCTTTGAATGCCAGTGCCTGGAGCAGTGTGAATTGCACAAGGTGACTGAAAAAGTGGTTTCGTCTGGTCTTGAGTGTGGTGGGAGGAACCATGCAGGAGTTGCTGTACATTTCATTCAAAACTGTGTGCCTCAGATGACCTCAGATTTGATCAAATGCTTGTCTGCTAGTCACTGGCTGCACATGTGAAGTAAGCTGAGAGGGATTTTACTGTGGTGTTGAATGGGGGTGAAAAATCAGGCTCAGAGAGTCTCCACTGCTCTATCCTATTGTGGGGGTGTTTTTCAGAGATGTCCTGCTGCAGGAGCAGGATCCCGGTTTTGGGACTTTCTTGGTTTGGAGTGGAGGCAGAAAGGGGGTGGGGGGGGTGTCAGGATTTGGCTGAGGTCTTTCTGTCCTCCCCTGCAGTGGGTGGAGAGACGTGCATATATAGCAGACCAAATCCAGAGCAAAGGTGTGACAGTCTGCTGGCCTCTGGGATGTCAAGGGCTAACAATAATTTCATGGACTTAAGTGGAAATCCTGTGCTGCTCCCAAAGCCTGGGAAAAGGAAGGAGAGACAGGATTAAGAGATACATGTTTAAAGTTAAGGGATGGGACCAACTCCTCCAGTCCTTGCTGGAAACTACAGTCTCCATATGAATGACTCGGGATCAAAAGAAAAAAAAATAAAAATCAGAGGATGGATCAATTCCCTCCAAAATGCTCACATTTTTACAAAAGAGGGGAGAGAAAAGAATGGCTGGGATGTGGAGGGAATGACAAGGACAAAGTTTAATTGATCACAGATGCTGTGAGACCTTGCTATAGCCATCACAGCTCTACTTCAAAGAGGGGGGAGGAAGATATCTCTGTGAAGAGCTCTTTAGCAGTACTAGCCAGTAAATTGTTATTTCACTTCCTTCTTTTCCTGAATGCCCCATAAAAATTTCAGGATCACTGCAGCCTCCTGCGATCCTCCTTTTCCTGATGTAATTAAAAGAGTAGCTGTTGTTTGAGATACTTGCCCATTTAACATTCCCCTTTCCATATTCTTACATCTTTGAGAAGTGTTGGTTTGGCCCTTGGTATGTATTTAGGGATCAAGAGTGCCTCTTGCTTCAGAAAGTTGACAACCACTGACTTCATTCCAGAACTGCAAGGTTTTAGTTTCTCAGCTTGCTTAATACACTGGTTTAGCCATAAAGATTTTTGAATAAATCACAAGTACTTAATTATTTAAGGCCAAAATATAATAAAATTACTGACAGCTATACACTATGCTTAATCAGGTGACATGGGAATGGTTGTTTGAGATATGGACACTTAGGAGCATTTCTCATACATTAGATGGGAAAAAACAATGGGGAAAGTTAAAATGGAATATTCTTAACATAAACTTTCACAGAAATAGGAAAGAAACAAACAAATCTGGATGGGAATGGCAGCCTCTGAGAAGACCAGTAAGAAGAACAAAGGGTAAGCACAGCAACCCCATTAATTTCTCTGCAGCCTAAGCAATGGTTTTTTTCACCAGATGCTGGTTTTCTTTCAATAAAGTCTTTTCTTGTAAAAAACTGAAGGAAAGGAAACAGGAAAGAAAGAAAATAACATCAGCTTTTTCTGGAAATTCTGCTGCAATTGACCAGAGGCAGGACTGCAGACAAAGACAAATTTCTGTTATTAAAGCATTATGAACCCTGAAGAAGCTTGGATAAACATAAGCAAGAGACATAAAGGTGTAAGAGACAGTCAGGGGTAGGACTGGCCTGAAATGCAAACTCAGTGTAGATGCGAATGCAAGGCTGTCCTTTCAGAGCAAGGAGATGTCAACTCGGGCGATGTGACGCTACTGAACGTAGATGATCCCAACACAAAGGCTGGATAGTTCACGTGCTTAGAATAAAGTGTCTCCAAATTTCTAGTCAACCCAAATATATCTGAGTTCTTAAGCATCTAATGGGTCTCACGTGGCAGCTCTCAGGCACAGCCTCTGTTATTGCTTCTTCCTTCCCTTCACCCCTTCCACTACAAGAGCTGGTTTTGCTTCTAAAATCTAGCATATAAAAAAGCCTATTTTCTTCCTCTTTTTCATGCTCCTAAGAAATGGCTGCATCATTATGAGAAGGAAACTTTACTGCCACTCTGTATGGCTGCAGACTGCCGTAAGCAAAAGCCTTTTGTCTGGGTGCCTCAGGGGAACAGCCAGCTTGGTCTGAGTTTAGGGACTTTCCTCTGCATTGGTTTTAGCTACCTTTACTTTTTTTTCTAAGTGACAGCTAGATTATTCTAAATCAAACACTGTCAAGGAAGCACATATCACAGTTAAAAAAAGAAAATCTGTAAGCGATCTAAATGCTCGCTTCTTATAATGTGCTTCATTAACACACTCTATCATAGTGCAAAATAATTTTTGAGTCAGTAAATGAGATCTTAGTCTGATAAATACATCACATTACTTCTGTGCTGTAACAGACTGACATGTTACATACAAGAAAAAGATTGACAGCTTCATAGAGAAAGCAAATTGTCTGCAACTATTAGACTGAGTTAATGAAAGAGGAAAAAAAGTGAGGGGGAAAGCTTGTATTAAGTTCAATATGATCATTAAACTAATGAGAGGAGCATTATTTCACCATTAGCTTAAAGACTAGGAATTTATAGTAAACTGTTAGAATTGCATTGAGTTATGTTTCCATTTCCTGGTGAAGTAGAAAACACATTATCCAAAGCCGTAGGGACTGGTCTATTTTGTGCAAGGTCATATGTTTGTATGGGTGCTTGTCAGTTTACAGGTGTAATATATACCTTATACCTGGGGACGAGTCTGAACTTTTTTACCTATTCTGAATAGTATAAACATGACTGAAGGTAG
This sequence comes from Ceryle rudis, assembly GCA_033439905.1. Taxonomy (NCBI): domain Eukaryota; kingdom Metazoa; phylum Chordata; class Aves; order Coraciiformes; family Cerylidae; genus Ceryle; species Ceryle rudis. The sequence goes on from JAAGNO010001616.1 coordinate 115,529, forward strand.
CATTCAGCTGACATAATGTTTAAACTTCACAGCATGGATATCTTCATCTGAGCTCACCACACTGTTCCCTCCATGCTGGAGGGGAGGAGGTAGGGTTTTCAGGGCATGATCTGTTTCATCAAACTTATTCATGCATATTAAGTGGAAACGGGTGGCTTCTTTAAGTACCCATCATTTTTCTCCATTGACTACAAAAGGGGTCCATACTTGTCTGCCTTATGTTTGAACATAAACACATTTAGTCAGATGAACGCTATAATAGCGATGGAATTCAGTTCATATGTGATTACACTTTAATGGTTTCTGGGTGTAATATAGGTGTGTAAGCTCCCATTGTCTGAAGATCCCACTATAGCTGATGAAGAATCTAGTCAATAAGTCTATAGAACTGTTCTGCCAACTGTTCTGCAGAATGGACACTGGATATGGATAGCCTTGCTCAGCATAAAAATGTCAGTTGAATTGAAAGGTAAGTAACAACAAAAAAATGTGTTTATGATGTGATACCTGCTTGGAATATTGAGACTAAAATAACAAATTTGGGGAATTGGGAGAGGAAGAAAAATTATTGCCTTTTTAGCTAAAAATGGCAGTTCAAATATAAAAATAATACATAATCCAGATGAACAAAGTTAGCTGTTTACATCCTGAAAAAAAAGTATTAATGATCATTTTCCCTGCTGTTTTGTCCCAGCTTCTGACAATCAGTTGTTTAAGGACTCTCTGAACCAGAGCCTGCATGTGAATAGTCTTTTAAAGACTTACCCTTCATGAACTTGGATAATCTCTGTAAACCTGCTCAAGCACACCAGCATCCTACTGCTTTGAGTTCCACCACATAATAATGTATTATTCCCTCAACTTAACAAATTTCTTTATTTTAAATTGGTAGCTTGTCAATCTTGGGAAAACTTAGGTACTGTGGAGAATGATTGTTCCTCACATACCTTTCTGGACACCAGTCAATACCATTTTTTTTCTCATGCTCTACCATTTTCCCTCTAACAAGGGTGCCTTTTGCATGCTGAAGTTTAATCTATGTGGATTTCTTTCTAATTAAACCCATTTCACATTTTAGGTTATCTCTGTCATCCTTCTCACTATACATTTTTTGGTTCCTCACAGTCTTTTCTTTGACACTGGTTTGATTGTGTCTACATGCTGTCTATGAGATGAACACTTCGTGGTTCAGGGAAATTGCAAAATGCCTTTTCCTCTCAAGTCCTTTTATAGAGAGAGCTGATGCTTGGTTTTCCTCACGACTGCCTAGAGCACTCTACCAGTGTTTTCTGAAAAGTATCCACGATGACTTTCCTTTTGCTAGTAGCCTAATGCAAACCTGTCTACATATGGTTAAGGTAGCACTTCTTCTCATGTACATTACCTTGGTTTTAAGAACCTTGAGCTTCACCTGCCACTTCATTTTTGGGTCACTTGCATTATTGTGAGAGTCTTCAAAATTCTTGACTGACCGTTTTAAGTTCTATTATGAAGAATTACTTGCTGTTAATCGTAAATATCAACATCATTACATTTATTTTCCGGATGGTTTCTAGATGTGTTGAGTGACACAGAACCCACCTCATAGATGGTGTGGTGAGTAGCAGGCGGTAACCTGCTTTACTAAGAGATAAAGTAAATATGATGAAAGAATTCAATAAAAGCACTGTTAAAAGAGATGCTGGAACCTTAGCAACACTTTCCATATAAGTGTTAGCCCCTAGACCTTCGGATCATGTAAACAATTCCATATCTTGAAGGAGACCATTCTTTTGAGGCTCTTATTCAGTTATGTTTAAACTATGCAAAGATCTGCAACAACATTTTAGGTTCTGCTAACCTAAATATCTCATCAAAATGCTGGATACAATATTGAATAAAATAACAGATTAGATCTACCATCCTAATTAGATGAATTTAATAAATAATGATCAGACATTGATAATACAAGATTACTGACTGAATTAATGAGTATCTGTCAATACTCAGGTAAATTCTTGCCACAGTGCTGCCTTGATACAGAAAAGGTGTTTGAGAAGATTAGTTTGACTTGGTCCTTTATGTAGATTTGGCTTATGTTATCATTTCTCACCTGGATTTTGTTGCTTTATTGTAGTCCACAATCACTCTAACTCAAAGGGAGGCTAATTGCTTAATTCTTAAAAGCTGTGGAAAAGAAGAGGGGATCCCCTTTCACTTCTTTGACACTGCCCTTGAAGAGTTGGAAGTAAAAATTAGGGCTAATCATAAACTATAATATGTGAAATCAGGAACATGTGAGATTAAACTATTACTTTATGCTGACGATATACCTTTATATATATTGAATCGACAGAAATCTTTTCCTAATACATTGGACGTGGTAGTCAACTTTGGGAAATATTCCTGGTGTAAAATCAATTGGACTAAATCTGAGGTGATGGCAAACTCCCAAAGTATAATAGAGAGAAAACTAATCAATAGCCCCTTTCAATGGCAATAGACTAGTTTTAAGTATTTGGAAGTTCAGTTTCCTAGGAAAAGTAATGAAATTGTTGGAGCTAATCTTAATCCTTTAATTATGGAACTGACTAATGACTTAAACAGATGGTAGGCTTTCCCCCACTCATTATGGGGGAAGGTTAATACAATTAGAATGAATATATTACCCAGCCTTCTTTCCATCCTGAGTACATTATCAGTTTCTGTTCCCTCTCTCTTACTTTTTCTTTTGAAATTTAGTATGTTTCAAGTTCTTGGGGATTAAGAAAGAAAGAAAAGAGTCATTAAGGAAATTTAGGAGCCTTATACTACCCAATATTATGTTGCATTATATGCCTGCTATCTTGGGGGCAGGTGGCTTGATTGCTAAATCATTATCTTTTAGGGTCCTCAGTGTGGCAATAGAGAGAAGAGAATTAGTATGTTCCTTGCACTTACGGGGCATTCTGAATTCTAGTAAGTTGTCTCCTTCAGCACATTTACCATAGTTGGAGGCAGCTGGAAATGTCCTCTCTCACAGGCAGCATTTTCAGCTTGGTAAACTGCATGTATCTGCTGCTCAGCCACCTCTGCTGTGGAAGTACCAGCACAGAAAGACCCAGAAGTCTCGCAGAAAATGACAGGTATATACCTTCCGTACATCTCAAGGAGATGTATGCACTAGAGCGCAGGAAGCAATTGATACATGAGAAAGCAAAAAACATAAGCATGAAATTACAGGACAGTTTGGGACTAAACGTTGTCATTGTGTTGAATTCTCCAGAACCCTTTTTGTAGGAGCACTGTGGTCCTTTCATTAGGATTAGAAATGCTTTCCATGAGCAGACAGAGGCTATGTAAAAATCCAGTCACCAGTGTAACTACCAACCCCTGGCATCTCTCATTATTTACACTAAAACCATGTATTCTACAGCTCTTCTGACTTAGACATCTGCTTTCTTTCACAGAAAATTACCAGGAGTATGCGTTAGACACATGTAAATAATTTTAATCTGGTTTTGTATGTAGCACTAATCACTGGTGTTATCATAAGGACACTGGGACAGCTTCTGGGATTTTATTGTGAATCCTCCTCTCAGTCATCCCTCTTCCTCCTTAACTCCTGGGTGTTTATTTTCCCTTGCTTTATCTCTTTATTTTTATTACTCTTTCTGCCAGCTAATTTTTATGTGATATGTTTAAGTTAATATGACTGGTAGTTTTACTTGTCGTGTAGTAATTTCTGTTACCATAAAAAAAAAAAAGGGTGGGGGGGAAGCAGAGAAATTAAAAATAATATTTGCCTTATTTCTCAAAATGCCTGCATGATGTGGTGAAAAATATTGGAAAAAGACAGCAGTGTCAGCAAACCACTAAATGACAGCCTTCATGCTGTATTTCTTTCTTCCTCTCTGGACATTATGCAGTATCTTTTTATTACACACCATATTTTAATAGGCAGTTCTGATAATTTCATTTGCAAAATCATCCATTATAAAGGGACATTGATTTTTACTTTAGCCATACTTCCAAAATATTACTGTTGTGTATAAGTAAGTGCTGCATATATTCTACAATTGGGAAGATCTTGTGCTGTAGCCTTTTAAAACTTGTAAAATATATTTGTGCATACTTGCATGGCAGCCAGCCATACAGGCATAGGAATAGTGTTCCTATTTTTACTCCAGCTTTTCAGTGCAGATGTGAACAGAAGTGTTTTGCTGGGTGGGCATAATATTTGGCATGCATCTTGTCTCTTTTATGTCTTGGCACTTTGGTCATCATGGTTTTTTGTTTGTTTCTTTCTCTAATTACCTTGCACTCAGTTTTGAGAACATATCTCTAACTTTTTCTACTTCAATAAGACCTGAGGTGACCCTTTTCTGCCACAAATCTGATAAATATGCTGTATGGAAACAGATTAAAGAAGAAATATCAAAGGAGAAGTATAACATTCCTCATAAGAAGGAGGGTTTTTTTCTCATGTGGGCAAGGCAGGGAAAATTTTTCAGGAGAGAAAGAAATTCTAGAGTAAGGGAATCTGATAAATCAGATAAGAGTGGATGAATATATTTTGGGTAGATAGATCATTGTAGCCCCACTGAAACCCACTGACTTCAGCAGCTTCCTCTGTCAGACGGAGAACTCATCGCAAAGGACATTTATACATTGGTGAAATGTGGTCTTAGTTGAAGACAGTAGGGCTTTTGTCACAACCTTCATGGAAACTGGTCTGGTTTTGAATTTCAGCCTGTGCCCTAGACTAATTTTTTTTTTAATAGAATAACTAACCATAAAAATAGACATATATTTCAGAAATAATTACCAGGCAGAATGCAAACCCACAAGTACTAAGATGGAAAGTACGTCTTTTACAGATGGTTTTATACATGTTTTTGTGTAGAAGCACACGTGGAAAAGACATAAGGATTCATAGCTCAATGTGCAGAATCATTGAATATTGATAAATCACATTTTTCTCTTACACTAGGATAAGACTAGCAAATATACTATGTGGGAGTCAGGTGGTCATAGTTAAATTTTTTTTTTTTCTGTTTTAGTGAATTTTATAAATTGAAACCTACATTAAGAATAAAGTCTTGGAGTGATGAACATCACTTTGCAAGCTTGGGTCATATTCAGGTCATGTGGAAAAGAAGTGGAAGAAGCACTTGAAGTTATAAATTTTTGTGATAATTTTCTTCTTTTAATGACAGAAGAAATAAGCTTAAGTATTCAGCTGGAAATGTAACTGATTTTTTTTTTTATTTCATTTGAGTTTAAACCCCAAAATTTCTTTCTCCTACACACACATATTTTAATCTGGTGAAAACTGACAAGTACTGTTATTTCTGCAGTGCCATAGCAAATGGATAGAGCTGGTACCTGGCCTGAAGAAGAAGCTATCAAGGTCAGAAACTCAGTGAAAAGGCAGACAACCTTTAAAATGCTTAAACAGGAAGATTTTAATAGAATCATAGAATGGTAGGGGTTGAAAGGGACCTCTGGAGATGGAGCCCGATCCCCCTGCCAATGCAGGAACACCCAGGGCAGGCCACACAGGAACAGATCTAGGTGGGTATTGAAAGTCTCTAGAGGAGACTCCACAACTTCTCTGGGCAGCCTGTTCCAGGCTCTGTCACTCTCACAGTGAAGAATTTTTTCCTTATGTTGAGGTGGAACTTCCTGTGTTTCACCTTGCTACCGTTACCTCTTGTCCTATCACAGGGCACCACTGAAAAGAG
>JAAGNO010001616.1:125680-157552 GCA_033439905.1 Ceryle rudis
TTCAGAAAGTGCTGTTAGTTAGAAGTACTGAACTGAAAAGTAAAATCACTGAACAGAATTAGTTCTATTTTCACTCAGACCAGGACAGATGGGAAAGCCTAATGCAGTCCTATAGTCTGCCAGAACAGAGAGGGAGAAATTCCATAGTAGATCAACAAATTTTATTGTCACTGTATGTGGACCCAGTAGTACCTAGGGTCACCTGAAATATTGGTGGCTCATGTTTGAAAGAATAACTTGGGCTGGAGTGCATGTGAAGAAAGGCCACCAGCATGATCAAAGAAAAAGATCTGATGCGCTAGCATGACATGTGGTAATGGGGGATCGTGGAGCAAACCTTCCAAAAGAATAGTAAAGGCAAGACATGCTTTTTTTCTTAGATAGAACTTGATACATTTATGACTGTGATTATGATATGGTTGCCTGCAATAGCAGGTGACAGACTTGATTTCTCAAAGTCTACTCCAGCCGTTTGTTTCTAAGCAACTCAGCAGACAGGGATGGAAGGGGCCACTGTTTGTTGTTATTGGTACACAATCAAAGGTAGAGCCTAAATGCACCCTTATTTCACAGAGAAATGTTCCAAGGGTATTAAAGCCCACAAGCTTGTTGCCAGAGACAAAGGTCATAGCCACACATTACCATCACAGAGAGTGAAGCTGTAGGCATCAGACACTGTGTGATCTAATCTGCAGTTGAGGGCTGGAGAGCTGTCAGTGTCTTCTCCTTTTATGTTCCAGTTTTTGATTCTTCAAAATAGAAAGTTCAAACAGACTAGTATCTTAGCCAGACCAAAAAAAAAAAAAAAAAAAAAAGAAAAGGAAAAAAAAAAAAGCAGCCAAAGAGCAACCTCCTCTGAGGATGTGTCAGAACTTTAAATGATAAACCAAAGAGGAATAAGTGCATAAATACTTAAAATAAGTTTGAACTGCAGCCAAGCAATGTTCTCCTGTAGGTAAGCACATGTTGTACTGTACCAGGACTTCAGCATCTAGTGTTCAGTAGGTACCAGTGTTGTTTAGTCTTATAAATCATAATGATACTGTCAGAAAGTTAAACTCTGATTGAATGTAATTGCAGAATGATAAGAACTATTTGGCATTTCCATGTGCTCTTGAGGGTAAATTTTTGTTGCTACTGCTCAAAATTGCAGGTATTAAAAAGCAGGTTTAGTGGAGGTCCTGACCATCCAGTTGGAAAGATTTTAGGGTTTACTAGTACAAAAGGGATGAACTATAAGATTTTTTTACAACAGGAGCCCTGCTTCCTGCTGTAATGAAAGTGAAAACATCCAAGTAAATCAGGTAACAAACTTTATCAATATATTTAGATTACTTCTTTTTCCAGACAAGAGGACTAGAGGCAAAACTTCTCTCCAACTCAGCCTGCCATCTAACTCAGGAACCTGAGTTTGCAAGGGGTTTTTTTTCCCTCAAATACTGTCAGTTATTGGATTTATTTATTTATTTTGGCCTTCACTTAGCTTTTCCAGAAAATTGTTGGTTAGGATGATAGAGCTTAATTTTTCAAACTACTCTGAATGACTTCTCATGATGCATTTATTATAGGTGTATCAAAAGTAGGTAGAAACATTTGAGAAAGTTCAACATCAATATAGAAAACTGTGGTTAGCCATTGAAAGGTATGTGTCTTCTGTCATCGGCAGTCTTAACAAATTGGAATGGAGAATAAAATTGAAAGGGGAAAAAAAACCCCAAACCTTAATGGTGGTTTTGAAGCTTTCATTGCTGTTGATGTAGGTTTCTCAGATGATCAATATCTTCCTGTAGGGAAAGTTATTTTCATGCTTAAAGCAATATAGAGCACACATTGCAATATGAGGACTCCAAACTTCAGTATGGTATTGAATGACCATAGAAAGAAGCAAAAATATATTTCTGACATACCCATAACTGAACAGTCTGTGAAATAAAAGGACTGGGATGTAACAGACAAGAATTGGGCAATCCTTACTCTCCCATTTGGATCTTTAGATTTCTCACAGACGCCATTGGCACCATTCACTGTCTGGTATTCTTTGCTGGGTACAGCAGCATCTTTAATTATAGCCATCCCTGACAGTTAAAATAATTCTTAAATTCCTGCAGTAAGAAAGTCTGAAGAAGAAAATTCTGATAATCTAATGATTATCAGTATTGCGTCTCCCTCTCAAGGAACATCCTCTTTAAAGTCACTCTCCTTTTGGAGTAGTATAATTTAAGCTCTTCCCTGCCATCTTTAAGTAGCACTCAATAACCTACTTCCTTCCTAAAAAAGTACTGGTGTAGTCCTGATTGAATATTGTGTTGTTCCTGGGTTCCTTCTGTGTGCTTTTTTTCCTCAGATAGGATAACTGTACACAAGTCTGCTTCTCTTATGGCTTTCCTCCCCTGCTCTATTCCCTTTATGATGCCTTTCTCCTAGATAAACATTTTCATCTCTTTTAGGGATCTCCTCTTCAGGGGGTCTTGACAACTACATCTCCTCATTCATTTACAGTATCTGTACATTCATATTCCTAACAATCCATCTTTGCCAGCATGGGAGTTGACCACACTCATCATAATAGAACAAAATACATGAGCAAAGGCCACCACTCTCCTGTTTTTAAGTGCTATGTGGCTGGCAGGCTCTTAATAACAAACACATGCTCTCCTGCTAGCTTTTATGCATCTTCACTGTACTGTTTTCTACCTACACCAGAAACTAGCTGGCACTGTTATTCTGCTTTGCTATGCTCTCTGCTTGTCTCTTACCCACGTTAGGGCATTTTTCAGGTTTGTGTAATTTCACAAGGTGTTTATCACATGCTTCCTGCACATGTGGTTTAGGTTGCTAGGATTTCTTCTTTCCCACCACAGCACTGTCTGCAACAGTTTGATGCCACGGAGAGAAACTTAATGTTGGTAATATTTTACTTATTTTTTACGTTCAATAATGAAGAGGCAGAACTTGACCAAAGTGAATAAAAAAAGCATTTTGTTCTGAGGCAGACAGAATTCAATGTTTACTCTGGGCTGCTTTGGGTCCCAGATGAACAAAAAGTCAATGAATTAGTGACAAAACTGCATACTGCACAGAGCCATAAAATCAGGTACATGATCGTGCCCTTGACTGGTCTAAACACTACTAAAATTTGGGTTGAGTATATCATTTGAGCTCTGTTAGAATACTTTGATGCACATGAATTAACAAAGACAAGAATGTAGACCCTCAAGGTTTATTGTCAAAGTAGGATTTTTTAATAATAACCAACTTTGATGGTTGGGTCTTTTGTAGGGTTTTGTGTTGGTTTTGGTTTTGGGGTTTTTTTTATGTTTGCTATTTTTTATTTTCTTTTCACAGTGTAGCACGCTTTTTCTGAATCTCTATACTTTCCAAAATACTAGATTATATAAATTTAAGCCTTTAGGAAGTATATCAACTTTTCATTCCAAACAATTCCTGTTAGTTTTCTTCCTGTCTAAATCCTTAGTTTAGATGAACACATAAAAAGTCCTTGATAAGAAGATAATTGCTTCCAAAGACTTGGTCCAAAGTGATGAAAAGGATAACTGCATAATACAAGGGCATCTGAGATGTGTTAATGGTGAGAGGGTATTTACATATTTTAACTGGCACAGTGAAGTTTTCTGAAACATGAGTCACAGATCAGACACCATAGATTGAAGTCACAAATATTACTCAATAAATGCCAATTAGCACCTTAAACTAGACCCCCTCCAAAGCAGATGTCACCTTTGACACGATGCAGTACTCACAGTGACAAAGTCCAAATATTTCCTAACATTTGCAATAGTTCATAATGCTATCAGCTCACATTTAGGACAATTACTATCTGATGAGCTCTCATTTCTATTCAGGGAGGCAAAGGGCAAGGTTGAGAGAATAGTTAAAATATGGAAGAGAAAAAAAATACCCAAAACCCAAATCCCTTTTACTTTCATCTTGAGGATGGTTTCTTTGATGCCAGGTAGAAAGCTAGGGTTTAAGGTAACAACACTGAACACCAGACCTAGCAGAGTTTTCTGCAGTTATCTTACATGAGCAAGGTCCTTGTGAATGTATTAGCCCTAGATTGTGTTTTGTGAGAAATCCAATATCCTGAACTGATGGCACAGGGTGGACCTCAAGGCCTTGCAGATGAATGTGTAATAGAACTCAGTGGTCCGTCAAGAGCCCCTAGTGTTCCAGATGAAGGGCACCTTCATGGCAGGGATGGAAGTGGTAGGGTTAGCGTACAACCTCCCACTCGAAGCTGCAATTTTATTTGCCTGTTCTTGTGTCTTGTGATACCTTAGAGGAGAGGCAAGCATTGTTTATCCTTTGTTTGTCAACAACTGATGTAAAGTCAGTTTCCCTCAATGTTTGTGCAGACCTTTAGCTCAGCAGCGGGGAAGATAATTTATTGAAAAAAAACCCCAAACAAACAAAAAAAACCCAACAAAACCAAAACAAAACAACAACCACAGCAAAAAGAAAGTAGAAGATGATTATAAAACTAAAACTATTGGCAGTGAACAGACTTGTACCTGAAAGTATTTAGGTTTTTTAAAATAGAATTTCTGGCTGATAGTATCAGTGTCTCTCCAGTAAAACAAAGTTGTATTATACATTTTCTGTGAAATAAAAAGCAAAGATAACTTCCATGGAATATTGCTCTGACACATGGAGTGGGGACTCTTTGGAGGTCTTTTAACAAAAAACAAGTTCCCTGTGAAGAGAGCAATGTGAAGATAAATGGCTCTGAAACCTGCATGGATGCAGAAGTGACAGTGCTGCAGAAAAGGAACTGCATCCAATAGGAAGTGAACTGTACAGTTTTTTGCCTTCCACACCTCTTTGTTTTGATGACAGATTTATTAGACTGCCCATGATTTTTAGGCTTACAAAGGAATTTTCTATGCAGGACCTGAAAACGTGTCCTTGATAGTAGTTAAAAGGAGGTCTGTGCAGTCACTTCAATGGGACCTCAAGACAGGAAAAGAACCTGGCCATGCTGTGCAGCTACATACACATAACTGTGCTGCACCCAGAGTGTGAAACAGCTGCCAAGTAAACCAGAATAATTAAGAGAGGCCAGGGTGCAAGTCCCTCACCTGAGCAAGCACCTTCAAATCAAGCAGATGTGTTTTAAACCAAAGCTCTGCGCTGGAGACCTGGGGAGTGGAAGTGCTCACCTACAATCAGTCACTACATTTTTCCCTTGGCAAGAAGTAGCTAACAGATGAGAGACAGTAGCTTTCCAAAGTTCTGCCTGTTTGAAAGTGCCTCTGGGAACACCCTTGCAATGCAAAGGTGAAGGAGTTAGTTTTTTGTCGTCAATTCTCTCATCTACTCAAGCATATGTTGAAGGGTTTCTCAGTGAAGGTGGCTTGCCCTACATTGTTTGACAGAAGTAAACTGGAAACATTTGTGCAATGACTTACGGCACGGATGTAATTTAGGAAGCTATCGATATTTTGGGTATTTCTCCTCCCATCTGAGAATGGATATCTGCCTGGGATAGCATGAACCAAGTTGGTATGAACTAATGCAACAGACATAAACGCTTGATAAGTGTGTTGGCAGGTTCTCTGTGAGTAGGCTTAGAGTTCAGAGCTCAGTTGTGTAAACACAGTGTTTTAGAAATTTGGGGTGTTGTCAATGAGACTCTAATGAAACCCCTGGGAGACATGCTTGTAAAACCTTTAAAATCCTTTGAAGATATGTTGCTGACGGGGATAATTTTTCATGTAATTTGATAAGTTAAATTTTGAGAGAGTGTAGTCTCTCTTTTTAGGAATTGAGATTGACAAAAATCTTAATTTATTTTATATAGATATGTATGTAACTGGTGGCATGGCAGATGGCCATGTGCTGTTTCACCTTGAGCGCTGATAACAGAAAGCGTGTTCTATAGGAGATTAACATTATCTTCTTACTGCCAGGAAAGAATAGCAACAGCTTTTTCTTGTGTTTAGAGTCTGTACCAATGGCAGTATCTGTGGGAGGTAGACTTCCAGTCACACTGCTCAGCAATTCACAGTTTTCATGCCGTAGCGGCCAAAAAGACTGTCCTCAAGACTACAAGTCTTCTCCGACTTCAGAATTTTACACCTGCTGTTTCTGCCAACAAAGCTATTCTTTGTTAATTGATTGTTTAGTTTTCTACTGTGAAGGAGGCTGTAGGAAGGGGTTTGAACCAGTAGGTGCTGTCATCTGAACATGAAGGTCTAACTGAGATAAATGACTGCTATGCACTTTTGGTTAGGGTAATTTAAAGGATGTTTCAGAAACTCCTGATGTTGGATGCTACACAGGTAAAAGTCTGTATTAGGTATACTTTTGACTCTATCTCAATAGAATTCAGAATGTTTAATCTCAAAAAGCCTACTATTTAATAAGCCAAATAATGACAATGTCATAGATACTTCATAGTGTCTTGACTAAACATGTTCATATTCAGGACTGTGGGACTGCAGCTACTGCTTCCATGCTTAACAAAACGTCAAGAAACATAATAACATACTGATAAGTATGATATCAGTATGTAATAACATAACTGATAAATATGGACATGCCTCACCAAGCATTTTAGGCTTGAGGAGAAGTTTACTGCTGAAGTGAAGCTGTCCATCTTCGCTTGCCATGCTTCGATCTGCCTAGTGGAGTGGTCTTGGATTGCACAAAGCGGGCACCTTTCAGGTGAATAAAAACCAGAACTGTTGCTCGTGCAACACTGTAGACCATAGGACCAGACTGCACATAGTTTGCACTAAACCCTTCACCACTGAAAGTTATGAAGTGCTAGCACCAAGTTTCCCTTTACAGATCTTCACCTCAGTAAATTTGTTAATGCACAGTCTAGACAGCACATCCATGCTTCTGGGTCCAACTGCATTTAAGTCATTACAAATCTTTTTGACGTCACCTAGGTCTGGATCAGGTACCTTTTCGCCAACCTTCTCTATGTGAGCTGTTTGAGGAGCTTTGAAATACATATAGTGAGTTCAGAAAGAGAGGACAGAATTGCTGAAGGCTGAAAGTCTAGATCCATCAATATTTTGAAAGCTTTCTTTACCTGAAGATAAGCTATCAGCTGAAATGGCTAGCTGAGATCTGTTGAATGAGAACCCTTAAATCACATATATGCAGGAAACTTCTTCCTGACAGCTGATCTACTATGCTTTGGAGCATAAATATTAGAAGGCCTCTAATATGTATCTGCCAGTATAACTTGGCAGTCCATCCTGAGATGCTTTCAGAGGAAAGACTGCCATGTTAACTGCAATCAGTTTAGACTGATACGCAGCAAATAAATGTCTTTACTTGGCTCTTTTGGCATAAACATAAACTTTTTATCAAGTGCATTCAATATAATTGTATAATGGCATACAGCATGCAGTATCAGTGACTTATTGGAAGTAATCCTAGTTCTGTTTTTTGTCCTTAAAAGTAGATATAATATTGCAACTTTAAAGCAAGAGTCATCTAGGAGTTACTTTCTGTCTGTTGTGGATGTGTGATGAAAATCCTGAGAGCCTCAGAAATTGAATGTCTGCAGCTGTGAGAATTCATTTTACTCATTGACGATTGGATGCAAATGTGAGCCAAAGCAACTGACACAGTATTGCTCATATCTCACATGTCATTGCTGAAAAAGTATCATAAAAATGAATCACCTTTCCTCTGACATTATTCATGTTGTCTATAATCTCCCCATATACAAAAAATAAAATCAAAATACACAGAAAATGAAACCCAGGGAGAAGGCAACATTTCTACTGCTCTGGACTGCTTATCTCTAACAGTGGTGTGCAAGAAATTCCTAATAAATGTGATGAGGATTACCTGAGACCTCAGAGGGGCTTTTATGAAGACTTTCCTTTAGCTGAATTCATGTCACTGTTCTATGTAATTTTCATCCATGTGCACCTGGAGTAACCTTCATTCCCCAGCAGTTTTTTCAGTGCTAGAGAGAAGTGGAGGGGATAAACACTGTCCATGGACAACTGAAATTAAATACTTCACATGGCCTAAGGTACTGTCCATCCCATGTTTGGATTGATGTGATGTGAAATACACTTTGGAGCCTGACAGAGGGTAATTTTAGGAAGAGGGTCTGTTCTATGCCAGGGAAATATTTTAACTCTTTCAGGGGTGACTGATGACCTGTGCTGGGTTCCCGCTCCAAATCATCCTAGGACTCTGTTTTTCCATGATTACTGTGGGCATGTAGAGCTAGGCATCCCTAGACCAAAAAAAATTTTTTTTTTTTTCTTTTCAGCAGAATTCTTGGCTGATTCATTCACATGAATACTACTCTTAAGAGATTAGTTTATGTCTAGAGGCATAATGCTACTCTGTGTGGCTCTCTGAGCCCTCAGACAAAATGCTCCTGAAATGCCACTTATGCCATGGCTGCAAAGCTGAGTCTTCCACAGCTGGTGTTAGGTCTGCCAGCTGCGGGTGGATGCAATAACAAAGAGATTGCTTCTGAAGCTGTAACCAAACTGCTCAATTACCCTTTCTTCTTTTGTCTTGCTGTGGTTGGATACCCAGCGGTTTGTTCAGCATTGCCAGCAGCCTGGATGTTTTAAACTTGCAGCTCTCCTAGTTTCAATAAAAATCATTTTGGTGTGTCAAACCTTATCTGTCAGGGATTTTCCTCAGTACTGGAGGATGTTGTGCTTGTGTGCTGACATGTTGCACAAATATTACTGTTCTTTTCGTTGCTGGTGGGTTTAATATGTTTTCCTTTAATCCTGCTATTTAGCATGTCATTGCAAACAAAACCTATAACAATATAACCAGAAATGGTTAAGTTTTCCATTTTGAAGATGACATTCATACTTTCCTCAACTGTACATAGCCTACAAACAACAGAAGACCAATCTGTAGTATCGTTACCAAGACAGACTCCGATATCTGTTCTTGCATACTAGTATAGCTTCTTGAACATGCTGCCAGATTTGCTGTTGCAGATTCTGAGTTTATGGCAACTGGTCTGAGCACTGTTAATCTTACAGCAGGCAGCCTAATTCACTCTCCCTGTACAAAAGCCTACTGCATAATTTTCAGTTTCAACCTTAGGCTGCCTAATACTTTCCTCTCGTACATTATCAGTATTTTCTCTGCAGACTGATAGTGCATTGGTAGCCATTCAAATACCACATCAGAACCCTTAAACGTTGGTTCTAACACCTAGAGAACAACCTCGTCATACATGAAGTCTTGGTGTAACTCAACATTCCTGTGGTGTTCCTCCACTGTACACTGCAAAGTCTACTCAGGCATGCACTGTTAATTCATTAAAGAAACATATTTTAAATTATTTAAAATCCTAGTTTAGAGCTCTGAATCTGGGGTTTCTCTGCAAGCACTGTCATTCTAGACTTTTCTTCTAATGTTTAGGATTTTAATCACAAAATTTCTTCTCTTGTTAACTGCCATCAAATGGTAATGGGCTCAGGCTTTTTAAATGCTTAACAGTAACAATAGTTGTGGTGAATACAGTCCATCTTCATGGACATTTTTAACGCCAGTAGATTTCTTTGTGATAACAGAAATTATTATAATGCTGGCTGAATATGAATGTATTTCCTCTATAGTATATGTGCTAATACATTCCTAAAATTAAATTGCAAGTGTTTCAGTCTTTAAAAACTTTTCAAAGATTGAAATGTACTGGATAATACAATATCTCTTATGCATTATAGCATACCAAAAATGTTCAGGCAGTCATGTTGCTCAATAAACTGAATTTAGTAGCCTTATAGAAAAGGCATTACAGAGTTTAATAGAAAATGGTAACCTTTTTACATGCTTTTGAACCTTTCTATATCACGTAGCAAAGAATGAATGCTTGTGGGATGATGGCTTATAGCTACAGATAGGATGGGACAGTGCCTGGAGTTTTACTTAGCACATCATTCAAGCGTGTGCTTGTAGCAGAATGTGAGCCATCCTGCTGAGTTTGAATGGGAGATGGAGACGTGCACATTTCTTACTGACTTTCAGGAGAGAAGGTCATGACACGCAGTGGAGATGCAGTACTACTTCCTACATAGTAAAAAATGAGAGAATACACTATTCTGGCACTGTAATGGGTTTCATGTGAATAATTGGGATTTTGGAAGTTGTAGATTCGCTGCTGTCCCATTCTATGCCCTTTAATTTTCAAGCCGTCTGAAGTTAGGTGAGTCCCCTTTCCTCACATCAGCTGCTGAGGGAGCAATCCTGACTCAGTAGTTCTCTTATGACCACAGCAGTTCCTCTCTATTTGAATTTTATGGTTGCAGAATATTTAGGTTGGCCTAATCCAGCCTCTGACTCCAAGCAGGGCCAGCTTCAAAGCTGGATCAGATTGCTGGAGGCCCTAAAGAATCAATAAGAAATGAAAAGTCAAGTTGACAGCCCTTTTAGTTCACCATAGTTGGTGCAAAGAGGAAGCCTGTTCTCAGACAACTGGAAATTTGAATGAAGGCTGAAAATGACAGATTTAAGTTTTCTGGTTATTGAAGTGGGTTACTAAAGCCTAAGCTTCATAGTTTACCACGGTATATTTCAAAGGGAGGCTATTCTTTCTAAGGAAAACTTGCAGTTCTGTTGGAATGCAGTGTTCGAAGGAATGGGTTTTGTCAAAATAAATTGCTAGAAAAACGTATTTCAGTGAAGGCCATCTCCCTCTGAGACAGCTGGATCCTCTGTAGGAATCGCTGTGTGTTTGATCTAACATTCCCTCTGCAGCCTCTCTGGTCATGGGCGTGGCTGTTCTCAAGGTGTGTTAAAATGAGGGCTGGATATAGAAATATATATGTTGAAGGTGAAGATTGAAGGAGAAGTCTAACCCTGCCTGCTCAGCTGTTTCTCTGGCCTCTCTCACAGCTCATCCCACACACGTAACAGCAAAATGTTTGGATGGCACCGCAAAAAGTGCTCTCCTTTCCAAAAAAAATCATCTTAGCTGAGGAAGCTGTCACCTGTCTTTTGAGGGAGCTTCTCAGCAGCTTGGAGCCATGCAAGATGTGCAGTGGGACTGCGCTGGCAAGCCCACTGAGAATACAAGAGTAAGCACATGCTCTGAATGCCGCACTGTGGGAAAGGTTGCACACATCTGCTTCAACGGGTCACTGTTCACTGGTGCGAGGAACCAGCCTTCCTGCTTAATTAAGGGAACCAGTGCTGGATGCAGGAGAGGAGAAGCAGATACTTTTCATCCAGGAAAAGAGCTGGAGAGTCAATATCTGCATAAGTATTTATGCACGAGTGTTTCTTTCTTCAGGGCTGACCCAATGTAGAAGTCTGCCTTCACAATCTTATACAGAGCTATTGATTAATTTGCTAAAACGCAGATTTAGCAATATTACAATGCACAGTACACTGTTTTTAACTTGTGGGAAAAAAACCACGCACACAAACAAAATAAAAACAACTCCTTCAGCAGCTCGCTATTGAGAGCCACAGCCTGGCAGGAAGGGAGGATGGAAGCAGCGGTCATGCTGCTTCCATATGGGACAGAGGGAGGGGCAGCTCTAGAGGAGGGGAAGGATTTTTGAAGCAGTCATCACAAAAGAAATCATGCTCCTTTGTCTTCCTAATGTCATTTATGCTTTTACTTATTGTTTCTCGTGCCGACTTCCTGGTCAGATCAGCTCTGGAGCATGCCTCTGTCTTGGTGAAGCTTTACTTCGGGCTTAAAGTTAAGTGCAGGTGCTTAAGTACTTTCCTGAGTTGCATCAGTATAAAGGCTGATGCCGCGTCCATTTAATTCAACACAAAGGTCTCTACTCAGCCCTGATGAAGCTGGAGTGGAGATAATTAGTGGTCTTAATGGATGCTGGTACCTGAGCAACGTTTGGCTTGTATTCTCACTCATAATGCTGAAAATGTTATTCCCAGTGGGGAAAAAGGTAAACCCGAGGTTTCTTCCTGTATTTTAGGCATTCAGCTTGCTTTAGTTAGCGATAAAGATCATGCATTTTGATAGATAAAGATTTTAAAGATTTCTCTAAAGAACACGAACAACTATCTTCTTATCTGGCAATGTACCTTGCGTGCAGAAGCCAAAAATAATTGTATTGGATCCTCCTGACTTCTGATTTGAAACAAAAAGCAGCAGCCCATTGTCTGTTCTTTCTCCGGAGTCAGTGGGAAAAGTTTTCAAGATGAGGAACACAGTATGCAGCAGCACACTGGAGCCTGCAGGATGACAGGATGCCTGCTTTTCAATTCTGCTTTCAGGAGCAGTTGCTTTCAGAAGTGCCTTATTTAAATGGGCCCATAGTGGTAAATACAGCATAGATAGCAAGATCTCATAATCTTTTAATTTGTCCAATGCTGCAACAGGTATTGTAGATAATAGCCTAGGATTATATGTGAAGCAAGGGCATCTATCAGAGCAACTTAATTGTGCCACAGTTTCAATTATTTTTGGAGCAAACACTTTTATTCAATTCTGCTTTCTAGGTCATACATTTATGCTAAATACTCTGAGAAAACAAAAGACTTTATCACAGCTTTTCTAAGAATTCAAATATTTGCAGTGTTTGCAAACATGCTTACTATGTAAGTGTGTATTTATATAAGGAGATGTGTGTGTGTGTGAATGAATATAGCTCTTCAAGAGTAGCCAGGGCTTATATTAGCAAGAAAGCTCATTCCTGATTTAATCACTGACAAAAAAGAAAGTCCATCAATTAGCCAGTGTAATGGAGCTGTGCAAAAACACCCTTGTAAATGTAAGCTGCTGCTAATTACTAAACTGCCTTTAGAGGCAAGTTTCTAAACATTCAAAATCCAAAAGGAAAATGGTGTTGCTGATTCGATCCCTTCCCTTATCCTTTTATCCACTGCTCTCTGCAAAGGGAATTACTTTCATATTTTATTTATTTGTCAAAAAGCATTGTGGTAATGTGTCCTTTAAGTCCCTTCAATGCTGACATCTTTGCAGCCCTTCAAAGTAGCACTGGAAAATGATAGTGTCCTTTTGGTGCTGGAGCTCAGCATGAAATGCCTGTCACAGTGTTTGCTGTTGCAGCATTTCTCTGAGCTTGGGGATATCAGCAGGCAGGAGATTTCCTCTCTTAACAGAATTTTTAATTTTGGTTTGATGCAGAGGTAGGCAGACAAGAAGCCCCACTGGTGCCTGCACAAGGAGGAGGGCTTGGCTCAAACTACAGGCTAGCTCAGCTGCTGCTACCACAAACTTCTTAAGAAGTGTTCACTTGATGGGAGAAAGGGGAGTAGGAAGGAGGAGGAAAGCATACCAACTTTCCAAAAAAGTTGCTTCTCCTTACACTGAATCTTCTCAACTTGCTGTCTCATGGTTTGTAGGAGCTGCTGTGCCTCTCCTTCAGGTCTTCTCTCTTTCCCATCACTGTTTGCTTCCTGGTGTTGTGCTTACTGGCACTGATGAGGAGTTAGCGCAGGCAGTGTCATTTAACAGGGAATCCTCTACGCAGCTGGTATCCAGTGTGCTAAGTAACAGCACCCTACGACAAGCAGCAGGGGTGGGGATTCTCATTTACTTTTATTACATGGAAGCTTTTCTCCATCACATCAGGCTGTCCTTCAGGGGTAATTAAGCAAATACATTTCTTAGTCTTTGTTCCTTAAAGGAGTAGCTTTGAATTTGCAATCCGGCCTTCAGGGCAGGGTTTATGTATGGAGCCCAGATGTTTTCAGTCACCCTCGGAGACCTCCCTCAGTTACACTGGTGTAACACCATTGCATCTTATGCAGTACCTGGTGATTTACCCAGCACAAGAGGAGTGTGTCCTGGGCAATCCTCTCTGTCTGCTGATATCCATACAGTGAGTCTAAACAACTGCTTTGAAGCAGAAGTAGTAGCCATTTGTTCATCGACAGCTCCTATTTCTTACAACAGTGCACGTGGGTGTTGTTATTTTTTTTCTTTTTATTTCTCTTTTTTTCTTCTCTGAGCAGTCCCAGATCTTCCTATACCAATAAATGTGAGTTATACATCCATCTAGGATTGGGAGAATATCAAAAGCGCCTGGTTCTTTATTTGTTGTATCTGGCTTTGTTCCAGGCTGCTGATTAATTTTGATGATTCAGAAACTTTGGCAATAGAGCACTGAAAATGTGAAAAAATACACAATAAAATATATTGAAAGCAACTTGAAATGTCAGGTAGAATTCAGTGGAAATAATGTAACCATCAAGGAAGATTAATGGCATTTCTACACAACACACTTGTTCTGCATTCTAGATGGGCAAGTAACCCATTACTCTCATAATTAATCATGGCTACAGATGTGAATATTCTTTGCATCTGACAACCTCTTCTTTCATGCTTTTTCCACCAGGTGTGTGCTTCTCTTTCCTTTTAATTATTTCTGGGGTCATTCAAACTTCCTTTACCTTTGGGCACCTCCAACTTGCCAGCACCTCTCTTTCATAATTGACCATTCCCTTTCTTCTTCCTTTTGTGATGTTGAACATACTCATTTCTGGAAGGATTTCTTGGTGAGGTGTGATTATTCTCTTTGGCTAGGATGGAAAAGAAATGATGCTTTTCCCTCACAGATGAAATTTTCAACTGGCCTTTATGTGAGGGGCTGTCAGAAGAGGAATCAGAGATGACTCCTCCCTGGACTGGCAAGTATGTCAGGCATGAGAGGTGTTGTCATGCCCTCATTTGGTCTTTTAAGACTATCCAGATGACCAGAAGAAAAGCAGGAGATTATCTCCTCCCCGGTTGGTGGATATTGGTAAAGGAACTTCCCACACCAGTCTTGGACTTTTTTTTCCAGCTAGTGAAAGTGTCAAATGTGAGCTGAGGACTAGTAGATGGGTGTTGGAATAAACTGTAGGTGAATTTAGCTGTGGAGATCCTTGAAAAACTGTAGCATTGTTGACAGTGGTTTTGTCAGAAATGCTCAAAGAATTTTCTGTTCTTTTCCTTCAGAGATGTGGAAAAGGGACGATAGAAGTGTTTCAGACTTGCCATAATGCAAACATAATGACCCTCAACATAAGGTAAGATTGCATCTGAAATGGCTCTCACGTGAGTGCTGGTAATAATCTGGCTTTATTGGAGAAATGTAGGTCATCAGTAAGAACTGAGATTGTAGCTTCAAAATTGAAAACCAGGAGTTTCAGGTGATGGTCAAATTGATTTTGCCCTTAGCTTTATTGGCTGCTAGTTCAGAAACACTGGCAGGCTCATATGTGACTGGGGCAAGAAGAGACAGAGTGAGCATTGCCCTGCAGTGGTACCTGGTATCATGCCTGCCAGCTGTGATGGGGAGAGCACCTCCTAACCTGGCTCACCAGTGCTTTCAAGTGAAATAGCAAATCCCAAAGAAGAGCTCTGCACTGCTTATACTCCACTCTGCAGTGAAATAGGATCCCCCCTTTCATTTAAGTTCCTTCTTTTATCTGTAGCAGAACGTCAACCTCCTTTTGTGTTTGTTATCTTTTCCTGCTGTTCTTGCCTCATATGTGCCTTGCTTCCCTTCCTGTATTTTCCCTTCCTTTGCCTTTAAGTAGTCCTTCTTTCTCATTTTCTTGTCCTTTTCCTTTGCTATGTGTGTTATAATATGTAATTGTTGATTGGTGTAATTTTCTTTTACATATATTACTTTTACTTTCTCTGGGGCTTTCCTTGGCTTAGCACTCTTCTGCTCCTATCTCTCATCCTTCCTTTTACTTGCTCCTTCTGTTCTCAGTAACATTCACAATATTTTCTAGACATGCATTTTTTTTCCCCTATTTTTTTGCTTATTTTAGCCTCCCCAGGTCCCTTCATCCTCCCACCTACATTTCTTTTTCTTCCAGTTTCCTTAAGTGGAATCTTCACATGAATATCCCACAGCCTCCTTTAATATTTCATTTCCAGGAGAATTTGAGGGTGCTGTCATGTCTTTGGATTTACTGCAGGTCTGAAGAGTTTCAATGAGCAGTATTGCTGGGTTTTAGCCAAAGCATTGAGCACTTCATGGCATTATGTGGTCCAGGTAGATGAGGAGGTGAGCGGGACTACCACGGTGCTCCATGTCTCAGACATGAAGCTTGAGCCTTGATTTCCAAAAGTCCCTTGAGAAGGTTTTTAATACAAACTCAGCCAGAGAGATGCACTAAAACTTGGTAGAGCTGATAGTGCGGGAACACATCAGATGTTGGTTCTTCAGTTGTCTCCGTGTCAAACATCCAGGGAGGGGCAAGCTGCAACGGGTCTCTGCATGGTGTGCTGCCATTTTGCCTGTTTTCCAGGGGCTTGGCAGTGGAGCAAGTGTATCCAGATAAGCCAGCCTCCACATGTATTCTGTAGAGAAGGCTTGAACCAGCCTTGTCCTGCTCCCTGAGTAGCTGCTGAGGGAGCTGCCTTTTTTTCCACCTCTCCCCTGTGAGCAGACTGTAAATGTGTGTTCTCATGCAGGGGTCTCGCTTGGAGAGTCAAGAGGAGTTTGTACAGGCATTGGTGTGCTTGCCAACAGATTTTGCAAGAGCAGAGCTCTGCCTGCAGGGAGCCCGAGAGGTGACAAGATGAGAGCTGAGCATTGCCATCCGGTGCGGTGTTTCATTAAATACTTGCTTGTCCAAGCCGGGGAGCTGAGGTGGGGGGAACCCCTCCCTGGTCCCTCTGGGGATGCTGGGGAAGCAAGGGCAGAGAGTCTTCTCTCTGTCTGCTGCTGAGGGATGCTTCTGGCAGGAAGACATGACATTTGTGAAAGGTGGGGGGAGTGTGGGTGGTATGAGATTTTGTGGTGGCAGGTACAGGTGGCTGCTGGAGGTTTGTGTGAGTGTGTGTTGGGCTTAGGGCAGACTACCACACTCCTTGGGCACTGAAGGCACCCTCCTCTGCCAAGCTGTAGCAGCAGGCAAGCTCCTCTCAGTGTCTTCAGCTGCTGCCTTAATTTATTTCTGCTGAAGTCCTGTCATGTAGCACAGTTTTAATGAGGTGAGGGCAGAGGGTAGCAAGAGGAAGCTGTGGTGAAGAGGACAGACATGCTTGCCCAACATGGACCTTTACTCCCCCTTGCCTGCCTTCCCACCTCCTCCCACCACCAAGGCTGTCCCTGCTCAAAGGGCATCTGTGTCCCCTCTCCATTGTGCCCCTCTGACACCCACCTCCTCCTGCCCACACATTGTTGAGGGTCTTATGCAGGGGGAAGAGGAGCACTCATGGCCATCGTGTGTGGTGCCTGACCATGGGTCAGGTCTTCTCAGGCTCTCTTCATAAAAATATTGTGAGAAAAGTCTTTCTTGGAGGCTCCCCTCCCCATTGTGAGCAGGCAGCTCCTCTCCCTCCCTGCCTCTGCAGCCCTCTGAGCACAATCTCCTGCGCCACCTCTTTCCCTGATGTCAATTTTTTTTTTTTTTCAGGCCTCCTCATTCCCTCTCTGGGGTCCTTCCTTCAAATATGCTTCTTTCAGAAATCCTTATGATAGCTTGTTCTCATTACCTTAATGAACAGTGAGAGAGTGAATCCATCAGTGTCATTCCTGTGCTCTTCCTTCTTGTCTTGGAGCAGCACAAGTTATACACCTCTGCTCTGTGATGAGCTGGGCCAATGTTCTGCAGCATGCCCTGGGCTTCCATAGGATGGGAAAATATTCAAAGGTGCAGAAAAACTGTACTTCTGACTTTGAGACTATTTAATTTTTCAGAAGAGATTATTAAGGTTGACTGGTGAAGAGGTAAAGGAACAAATGCAAAAGAAAAAATAACTGAGGGATATTTTTTCTCTTATAGGAGAAAATCAAACAGGGGCACTGCAACTGAAAACACATCTGAATTTCTAGTTGGTATATGGAGTTTGCTGGATATGTCAGTCCACCCCTGGCGAGGAAAGGGTTGGCTGCCTGCAACCTCCCGCTCCAGCAGAGCTCTGCTTCACTGAGGCACCAAAACTACCCGTGATGCTGGTGTGCATTGTATGAATGTTTAAAATAAGGTAATGTAGGCTTTGCTGATACGCACTGAGGTTCTGTCTGGGCTTCTTTCCAGTGAGGCTGAAAAGGATGCCACCTTGCACAAAAGGCATAAAACAAATATTTGTATGCAGAGTCTTGGGTAGTTCTCTGATGATATTTGAATTTAAGCATTCATTAAAACTGAAATTGCTTCAAATCAGTGGGTGAGCTGGGAGGGAAAGACAGATAATGCTACTGTGAATGGGGCCATATAGCAATGCTTTGCTCCCAGCAGATTGTGCAGATCCGGGTAATGTTCTGTCTTTATATGTTTCTCACCTTCTGTCTTACCTCTTTAACTTTCTGAAGGAGCGGAGAAATAATTGAATGCTGTGCTGACTTTCTAAGTTGATGTAAATAGCCACAAGAGCCACTGTTTCAGAACTGTAAAGTCACTTTCTTGCCACTCTTAGAGCTACTGACATAGGCTTTCGGGAGGCTGAAGCAGACAGCTCCATGCGTCCTGCTCCTTGTTGCCCTGATTCCTTGTTTCTGTTTTGAAGGTTGTTTCTGGGGGGTCAGGAGGACTACACTTCCCATACTAAGACAATCTGGTTCCGTTCAAACCCCATGGCAGAAGCTTGCTCAGGTTTCCAGCAGGATTCACTGTTTCATCATTTGGAATCTTCCTACAGTTTAATAATAGGCACCTGGTACCTGTCACTGTCAGCTACAAGGTAGTATATTTAGATGGATCAGTACGGCGATCCCTGTGTTCGTGTTGGTGAGCCACACTAGAAATAGCACTAAAATAACACACTAAAAAAAGCAGCACTTCTATTAACAAAAGTAGATTTTTATTCAGATACTTCCAATAATTACTCAAATTAGAACATCTTTGTATTTTAACTTTTTATACTGAATCGAATTTCTTCTACACCACCCCTACCCCATTTTTCAGTCTATCTTTTTTTTTTTTTTTTCCCCTCCCATAGATATCACCTGTGGAAAATGCTGTAGGCAGTACTGTAAGAGGGGTGTTTTGGTACCTGAAATTGAAACAATAGGCATAATTTTGTGTCTGAAAAGGGGTAAAAGTAGCTTTCTGGAAGACTGTGACAACCACTTCATGCTAAATGCTGAAGAGTGGAATAACTCTTAGAAGAAATGAGAACATATACTTTGTAGATTCTCAAACCTACCAAGAACTCACTCAGAGAAAGGTGGGATTTGCAACCCAGAGCTCTTCTTTTCTTTTTTTTTTTTTTCCCTAGAATACAAGTACCATGCAGTTTATTAGCTGACATTTCATTTATATTTCTGACATTTTTACATCCATTTTTTTACAGCCAGGAGTGGTAAAGCAATTAATTAAAAATCATGAGTATCTGGATGACTGGAATCTGTGGCAAACTGCATCCAAAAAAAAATAATCACAAAATACATAGTCCTCACTGAGCCAGGTTAAAAGAACCGAATCAATAAAAGTTGTTTGAAGTGTCAATATTTTGGAAAAAAATATGTTTTGAATGAGCTGTTAAAAATATTTTTCAGCAAATTGGCTGAAATGAGCCATTCTTCACATTGCCTTGTAAAAATATCAAAAGCTTTCTTTTTGGTGTTCAGTTTTTTAATTTTTAAAAGGAACTTTCAAGGCTGAAAGCCATTCCAAACTCAAGACTGAAATGTCCCATGAAAACTGTCATTTCTTTTAAAATGTTTAAAACCAAATTTTGCAAAGTGCATGGCTTCACAGAATGTTTTGCTGTGTTCAGTTCTTCATTTTCCAGCAAGGCGAGTTAATGGTGAAAAGCTTGCACGGGAAGATGTAACAGAGTAGCTTGCTACTGAAAACCTTCCATAACCTATGATGATAGTCAGTATTTTTGTGATAGTTTTCAACAATGGTTCCTCATATTCTTTGCACGCTTAATGACCTTCTTGCTTAACTTCAGAAGTTTTGCTTCCACTGTGCACTCCTGAGTAAGCTGCAAGTAAGCCCACATCATATAGTTTTGTGCTTGGAGAAGATGAACGCACACTTTTGGGTTTCCAGAGTACACCGAGTTGTCTTTCTCCTTCATTCTCTTGGCAAGGAGAGTGAGCACTTCTCACTCTCAGGTGGAAAGGGCAGTCACCTTCCTCTGCTGTTGAATCAGCAAGAAGTTGACTGGGTGTCTGTGGGCTTTTTCAACACTGCAGATATTCCTAGCTCATAAAGAGAAAGAAAGGAAGGAAGGAAATCTCCCGTGTACTTCCCCATGGAAAATAGGCTGTGTCATGCTGATCCTCCTGAAACTCTCACAATGGAGCAACCTCCCTGTGACCAGGGCAGCACATAAAGTAAACCACCTCTTTTCCCCTTGGCTCCACTCCCCAGGTGAAGAAGCCAAGGGCTATGTGAATTACCCCCTCAGCACCTGGCATCCTCCCCTTCAAAATGGAACCCTCATCTCCATCCCTCTGGCAGCTTCCTCTCTGTCACTCAAGCATGGGCTGCTCTTAGTTGTTCATCGGCATTGGTCCCTCAAGGCAAGTTCCTGTCTGAATCTTGAGGACAGCATTTCTAGCATCTCTCACCCCGTGCTCCCTCTGGCTGCCCCACATCTCCCTCTCTGGCACTGGCAGAGGAGGACAGCTGCCCAAAGCAAATATCTGATATGTGCTTCTAACTTCTGCTGGAGAGACAAGGTCACAGGTAATGGAGTGTGTGCCAAGCTAATGTGACCTCAGAGCACTTTAAAGGACTGTATTCTTTCCTTCCATGCCAAAGGAAGAACTATTGCAGGCAATTTGGCAGGAACTAGCTGGCAATTAATTGAGCAACAATTTCAACCATTGTAAGGGTTTATTGTGAGGGTATTGATGGCAAAGTGACTGATGCCTCCCAGGCTGCAGGTAAATGTGATTCCTGGTGCTGAAGTCAGGCTGTCCGAGGAGGAGTCAGTAATGACAGGGACTTCTGCTAGAAAAATGGGCTTTTGTAGGAAAGAGTAACATCAATATATACTATCTTATATGTAGTATAATATTATGGCAATAGGTATTAATATGTAATGCTACACATATCTGTGTGTTTCTTGATTTTTAATAAGAAGCAGTCCAGTTCAAGCCTAGACGGACAGAAGCTACCTGGCTGTTGATTTCGGCTTCTTAAGTTGCTAAAGGCAGCCGAGGTTGGAAACATATAACCCTTCTCCCTTCTGTACCTTGGTCACCATATCTAGAAGTTGCTATTAATGTGAGTGATGTAAGGAGTAACACTTTTCAGGAGGACCAAGGAGGGGAGGATCCCCTTTTGTTGTGTTGGGCATCTGTGTACCTCAGGGCTCCTTTGCAGCCTTGCTTCTTGAAAGGGACTGGGTCCTCTGTAGCCAGTTGCTGGAAGAAAGACCCTCGAACATGGAAAAGTGGTTTGAAAAGACTGCCAGGATATGTTGCTGCACCAGTCCTCCGTGACACTGTGGGATTTGTTCAGCTGTCACTGCTTGTGCCTCTCCAGTCATGTTGCAAGCTTGGGAGGGGGAAACAGATACACCGAAGCAGATGATGAACATTATTCATTATCCTGATTTTGTGGGAGGGCTCAGCAGTTCAAGTGCTGTGAGGGAGTAGTTGAAGCACTAAAAACAAAGAGCTGACTTGTCACGATGCTTGAGAGAGGAATGAAAAAATAAATGGGGAGAAGGGAGTTCAAATGTGTGGGAGAATGGCGGTGGCTGAAACCTCAGTGGGCTTGAGAAATGGGCTCTCTTCTTCTATTACTGTCTCAGCTAAAGATTTTGTGGGGGTGCTTCAGCTAACTTTCAAGCTGAACAAAGCTGAGAGAAACACAAAAGGGAGTTTTTCTTGCTCCTGCCCCAGCATCTGAGGGAAGGGAGGGTGGGAGGTGTTGCTCCTACAGGAGGTTTCCTGCTGTCTCCAGAGACAACTTTACTCTTCAGTGGTTCCTCCCTCATCATGCAATGGTGCTGGGTGTTCTCAATGTAGCCTCCTAAACTTTAGGATTCACCTCAGTCCTCCGTTTGCCAGATCTAGATACAAATATTTTGGGGTCAAGTGGTAAACCCCACATGTTCTCCAGACCTTTCTCTGGTGACGGGAGTTCCCGGGGAACTGAAGTGCATGGCACTTTGCTTAACTTTCCCACTGGTGAAAGACATGAAGTGGTAAGTTATTTGTCTTTCAAATGAGATAGAAATCCTAAATCCTTGCTAATCCTTATATCCATAGCACGAAACCATACAAATGACAAGACATGCAGAGCTTCAGCTCATTAAGAAGAGGCAATTATGTAGCCAACAGCAGCACTGGGCAGCGGTGGGTAAAACTCAGATGTTTAATTTGGTGTGGAAAAAATGAGGTTCAGAACTTGTGTTGTCTAATTCCCAAATTTACATGCCTGATGAATGTATCAGGGTACTGCTAGAATGAATGACTTCTGGTTTTAGCCAGAACAGATAGTCTCTGTGTTAGCATAGCCCTCTCATTGCCAGTCCTGGGCAGGCTTCAAATAGGACGAAGGAGGATTTTAAGGTAAGTTGTAAAAATCATAGCAGGAAGGTGAGGAAATTTTATGATCTCTTCTGGCTTCATAAAACAGCTAGTTCCAGATGAGTCTGGGCTATAGGTATAATCCAGTTTCCATATTTCTGTTTCCTCCGACATAATTTCTCCGTATCACAAAATACTTTTATAAGGCAAATCTGTGCTAGATTGGATGGGAAAGATTAGGCACAGCAGAAAAGCAAGTAAAACCTTGATGCATTCAAAGAATCTTTCATTATTTGAGAAGCCTTTCCCTATCCCTTCCCTTGGTATTACTGATGGATGCAGCCTATCTGGAAAATGGACATGCTTAGGCTACTATATAGAGTAGATTTTGAGTGAGTTCTAAAAGATTTTAACTCATCCATCAATTGATTATATTGTCATTGCAACATAAGACTATTCAGCGTAGAGCATCTATTACTGGTGATCTGGTTGAAACATTGCCCTTGTTGTGCAGAACTATTTATCTTTGTCTCTTTGAAATGAAATGTGAAATGTTTCTTATCTTGAAAAAAGACAGATTTACTCTCAGCCTCTTAAGAAACAGGTATGTGAATCTGAATATATATATATATTTTTTTTTAACTGGGTACATCCACAGGTGCTGAGTTTTCATCAGCAAGGCTTAATTTCCTCTTCAGCTCCAGTGAAAATAGCACACCATGAAGTCTGGTGCAATGCAAAGAGAGAAATGCAAGTGTCCTTTCCCCAACAACTTCTCATTTTGAGTCTCCAACAAGCATTCCGGAGGGTCGCATGGGCATAAGGCTGAGGTTTGTTTGGGGTTTGGCTGCTCGGAGGGGTTTTGTTTGTTGCGTTTTGTTTTCCAGAAAGGATTATTAGAAACTCACATCTCGCGTAGTTTTTCAGAAGGGGTCCCCACGGCTTTCGGGAGCCCAGCCCCGTGGCCAGAGACTCTCGCCGCGTCCCGCCCGCCGGCGGGGGTGCCCCGGGCGCGCGGCGTTCGCCCCTCTGCCGCTGGGTGCCAGTGCAGCGCCGGCGTACGCAGCTCGCTCCCGCCTCTCTGGAGCTCTCCGCAGCTTCTCCCTGCTCGCCTTCCCCCGCCGATGCCTGCTTCTTTTCCTCTCTCCCTTCTCCTGTTCTTTCTCCCCTGCCGCCCCTTTCCCATTTAAATGCCAGGAAAGTCACTACTTCTGGGCAAGCCTCTCGGCTCCCTGCCCAGCCGCTGTGGCGGGGGCTGCGGGCTGTCATGGCAGCGCCCGTGCGGCTGTTTGGGTTAAAGCGGAGGCGAGGCAGAGCAAACAGTGAGGACATTGAGCCTAAGCTTCCTTTGCTGAATGGCTTGGCAGTATCCGAGTCTGTCTCTTCGTTGCGTCTTTGACCTGCGAATCGCGGGGAGGGGAGTGGGGCTGGCAGCAAAGGCGGCAGACCGTCCCCCTGCGGGGCACAGCGAAGCGGCGTCTCTTTCCCACATCGGGGTGCGTTTTTTCCACCCTTGCAAAGCACGGGTAGCGCTGCCAGGCTGTACCGAGCGCTCGCTGGATGCCCGAAGGAGGGCTGGTCGTTCTGCACAGAGGCTTCTCGCCTCCCAGTTGTCCCTTACTGCAAAGCTCCTGGGGCTGGAAACAGCGGAGGCTGGGGTCGTGGTTTGAAGGGGATCATTCAGATGACTAGCTTTCCAAGTAACCTGGAGCTGCGGCTGCGGGAGCATGCTATACCCCCCAGCAGTGCTGAACGTTTTGTGACTGACACGGCACCGCTTTTGGTTTCAGCAGCGGGAGGAACTAGAAGCACCTCTTTCTGAAACCCGGCTCCCCTGTAAGTTGTTTCAAGTTGGACAGTTCAGAAATCAGTTGTATATATCAAAAGGCAAAATTAGGCTGGGAGGCTGTAGATAAGGACTCCCAGAGAGTTTGTGAAGCTGGCAATGGTAGCTTATTACTTCCACAGCACTCTTCAACCAGCAACTTCACAGATGCTGCACCCAGTGTCTGTGAGGCAGAAAAGTACTTTCTTCACCTTTAAAATAAAAAGTGAGTGAGCTACCTGCAAATAGAATGGTCTTCTCAAGTACCACAGGAAATTCATAGTAGAATGAGAAAAAGAAGGTAGAAGCCCCAAATTATGCATGCCTCTGGCTACATAGATAAATTCATAAACATAACCATTAGCACAGTTATGTCAAGATATTTAGCCCAGAGTCTAATGCTAGGTGGTGTTTTGAAAGTTATTGCCTCTAGCTAGTGCTATAATACCCCTGGAGCTAGGGATTGAGAAGCTGCTGTTCAAAAGCACCTCCAAACCCCTGGAGAATTTTCGTCCATCAGATAATATGTTTTTGGGTTTCTTTAACCAAATCACACAGCCTGAACAGAGGATAGTGCTCAAGACAAAGTTGTGTTTCTTCTGCAGATTGAAAGCCTGGAGCCTGGTATCCCTGAAATGTCTGTAAACATCTCCTAATAATACTAAGGACCATAGATAGGCATCAGGAGGAGCCTAGGCTTTAAAAAGAAGTCTCTCACTGGCACGTCATTTCTTCAGGAGCTGTCAGGAGCACTGTGTCTTTTGAACGCTTCCCATTCACAAAAGTGAAAACCATGTCATTATTTTGTATTCCCTAAGAGCCTAAAGGAGTCAGTACACCCCAGGCTGCCTTCAAAAGCAAAGATCTTGTGATCAGCAGCATCAGTGCCATAAGGGAGAAAGCAGAGAGCTGTGAATGATGGATGCCAGTCGGGTGTGGATTTGAAAAATGCCAGTGGGAATGCCTTTTGGCAGTGCTTGTGTGACAGAAACAGGAGAAACAGGTGAAACAGGGCACATGCCTGACAACATAAAGTCTTCACCTCTGTTTCATAGACATCCTTCTCTAAAGGGTGAAGGCAAGAGGTGGAAGGGGAAAGGGCAAGCTGCGGAAAGTGAAGTTTAGGCACAGCACCCCAAGCTGGTGTCTTTTCCACCAGGCCACAGGGGATAATGTGTGGGGAGGAAACTCTTGCAGACCTGGTCTGTCAAGTCTTGAGTTTCAGCCCTCTCTGGAATAAACAAAATCCAATCACCTCAGTCTGTTGAGATATTTTCCATTTTGCTTGCTTCTCCTCGAAGTGAAAGACTTCATGCAGAAAGCGATGCTCTCTCTACCTGTTTTTTCTCCTCTGGAGTGCAAGCCTCTTTTTAGCTGTTCTGCTTCTTGCTTTGCCCAGCCTGTCTCCAGTGTGTCAGCATGCACCATCCTTTTCCAGGGAAAAAGCACACATACTCAATGTTCAAAAGCATTATGTTTCTTCCAGTTAGCATCCAAATAAAGCTAATTCTATTTTCCTGACTAATTCTATTTCCATTGCTGGCCCTGATGATTATGAAGACGTTTGTGTGTAAATACCGGCGTTCTTCCCCCTTTATCATCCTGATTCCTTCAGCAGTGCTGCAATCTAGCACTTGTGACATCACAATTCATCACCGGTGACTGCATTACAGATGCAGCCAGCACCAGGCAGTCTTTAAATCAGGTGGTGGTAGCGGCAGGAGTCTGATAACGGAGCAGAAAGCAGAGGCTTGTGTGCAGATGATGTGGTGGCTGCTAATCTGTGTGTGACACCAGGAATGTAAAAGCTGTGGGATGCCTCAAATGTAACACCAGGCGAAGTTTGCCTAAGCAAGATGGAGAGTGTGATGAAAGGTGACCTTGGTTGTCCTATACAGACAGCCTAGTTCCTGAAATGGCTGTTGCATGCCCCTGATCAATCACGGTCACTTCCCACACAGGACTTCTCCCCTGATAGGTTTGCAGGACTGGGGTGGGGGTCAACTGGGAGCCAAAGTAATCTGGGGTTGGGTTTGGCTCTGCAGCACCCTGCCCTCGGGGTGAGCCTGAGAGTACGCTGGAGGCTGTTTGTCTTTGGCAGCTCTGTAGGGGAGTGAGAGGGAAGGATGGTGAGAGACAGCACCTCTAAAAAAGCTAAACCACGTTTGCATTTTGAACTCTCAAATGTGAATGTAAATCGCAAATATTAAACACCGGTTCCCAGTAATGAATATGTTTTCCATTTGTGCATCACAGTCTGTCAACACCTGAACATTTCCATTTCCTCTTCCACTCTCTTTTCTGGTTTTCCTGAATTGCTGCCTTGCACCACTCCTCTTCCCCCACCTCTCTATATATCATAAATGTGCCTAATAGCTGCAATAAAGTGAAATATTGTTTTCACTTAGGAGAGAAAGTAGAGAGGGAGAAAGTCCATGTGCATCACCATGATAACAGTGGCAGCCTTGGTTTACACTTGCACATTGTCACAATCTGAGGTAATGGTGACCATTTCAGACAAACTTTCTGAGCATTTGCCTGGATGGAGGAGACTGGAAGTGAGTTGGGTGCTGACCTGGTATAATGAACTGTTGTTTTGCACAAAGCTACCCACTAGAGTATCTGCAAATGTACATGTCTGTGCTGCTTAAACGCACTGGTTGCATGGTTGGCTACCAGGATGCCTCAACCAGCTGCTTGTGAGGTGACCTGCCATCATCAGGCACTAGCCCCTGCACCTCACTGAAGGAAAAGGACCCAGCTGCCAGCTTGGTCCTCTTGGCTCCTCTCCGTGTCCCTCTTTGCCCCTGGCAGGAGTCGATTAATTACAGCCTCAGTGGCTGTTTCAGAGGTTGTGTTCCCTCACGGTTTCAGGCATGAAGCTCTCAGATGTGGTGAGCCCTCTTGCCCTGGACATGAGGCTGCCTTTTTCTAGAGCAGTCATGCTTTGTTACATGCTGCTGGGGAAGCTGCTTTCCCCCCAGCCACCAGCACAACTACCCCTTGCTTTGCAGAGGCAAAAGCGGTGGCTCTGGCTGTAACTGCACTCCTGCTGGAGGACAGGGCCTATGTGTGAGGGACATGGGCATCACTCTTGCAGGGGCTCCTGCCCCAGTAGGAGGATGGGGAGAAGTTTGGAGCTGGTGGGAGATCTGCCCGGCAGCCTCACCCTTTCATTTTGGTCAGGGTAAATGAGAAGCAAAAGAGTGTGCACCTGTTGCTACCCTGTCCTTCGGCTGGTGCATCTTTAAGGGTTGTCTTTCAATGTTCTAGGACTACCACAGTGACAGAAAATGAGCTGAGCTCTCCCCCACTCTGTTCTTTCATTTCTTCCCCATGCCCCTTCATAAAAAGTAAATGGTGGCTGAAAAATTAAAACAAACAAACAAACAACAACAACAACAACAACAAAAAAAAAACAGCCAAACAAACAAAATCAAACAAACAAACAAACAAATCCACACAAACCAACATTTTATTTGGCCTCTAAAATTTTTGGTCATACTTGGGCCATGTTTCTCCAGGTTTGTTAGCAGCTAGAGATTTGTCTCCTTGCTGTTAACTGAGGGTGTGCTTTCCACTTGTGACTATATGGTCCAGGCTACAGAGAATTGCATTATGTCTTACTGTTGATGAGAATGGCAGGGCTGCATCTGTGGAACTATTAACCAGAACAGAGATCTTGCCCTAAAATATCTGGAATTTCAGCTGGTGGGAAAGTGAGTTGAAATTTCCTGGGTATGTCAGCTAAATATGGATCTGTTAGTCTCTTATAAGGTCAGATGCGCTCATCATCAATATTGTTTTACACATAGTGTGGATCTAGTTTTTGTTTTTCATTCTGGGTAGATGAAGCAGTGCTGGTAATGAGCCACCAGTTTGGGTCTGCTGCAGCACCGTGGAGAAAGGGTACACAGCTCACCAGGCGTTCTGCATTGGAGGCTGTTCTTGATCGCACATTTCAGCTTGAGGAATAGACATATATGCAGAAAGAGATTGATTTTTCTCTGTTGTTTGTACAAGAGTAAACCTCACATCCCACTAAAGTCAATGCTGTTACATCAGTGTAAAAATGAAAGAAAAAACCCACTGAAAAAAAAAAAAACACAAGAAAAAAAAACAAACCAACCCACCAGAAAATTGCAAGCAAAAGGAGGCAATGGTTTTGGTATTTCTTTTTCTGGAAACTAAAACTCTATCTTTTTTAATCTTTGCAAATGGTAATAGTTCTGTTCACATGCAGTAAACCCAGGAGCATTCAGTGACTTTTAGCAAAGCTTAGAGTTAAAATCAAGCTACTTTTTTTTTTTTTCCTCCTAAATTGCCATTTGTAGTAAAACAGACTCCAGGGCATGTGAAAAGGAAATTTTTCTTTGCTGGTGACTGTTTTAAGTCACATGGTGGTTTTGTCTTTATTTACTGCACCAGAAAGTACTCCCTTCTTAAAATAGCGTAGAGGGGACAGACAAACAGTCAGAGCATGGGCATTGGTGCAATGTCAGTTTTCCAGTACAAATGTAAAGATATTAGCTATATCTGTGATATGAAAAAATACATTATCGCCTAGTGCCTCTTAAAACTAGCCAATTTATTTATATTCTTCAGGGATTAGGTGTCTATTGCCAGGATTTATGGCAAACATCTGAACTAAAGGTAGTTGTATGTTTGACAACAGAAGTGATAAAGAAGCTGTGGAGGGCAATGAAAATTGATGGGGAGAGAGAGTGATGAACAGCAAAAGTGCCATTACGGTCAAGTGATGGGGTAGAAGGTGGAAGAGAAAGAGAAATGGGCTGTTTGCAGTAATTTGGGTACCTTCAAACCACCTTGTTCAGCTGCCTTAAAACATTTACTTATTTTATTTACTGTTGCACTTCTTGGTAATGCCACTGCAGTTGAGCAAAACACCTTAAGTGTCTATGTTTGTGCCTTTTGATTTGTGAGATGGAATGCGTACCTTTTTTTCTCACTTTTCCTGAGAATAAAAGAAAAATATCCCCCATGCAAAAAAAGCAGGACTGTAACTGCTAGGACAAAGAGCTAAAACTTAACGCTGGCTTTTAGCTGAAAAAATTTAGTGAACAGGGTCAATGTGCAAGGAAGGATCTTGTTTTTAACGGACAGAAGAGGGAAATGGACTTTTTGGAGGGTAAGTGGATTTGTTCAATGGATGTAGATTTTCCACTGGGAAAAAAGTTCACAGGAGGGACTTAAAAGTCTATTATTTTAACTCTAGAAGGGTGCAGGTGAACTGGTTTCTCTTGCAGTTTATAAAAGAAAGCAGTAAATGTTGTGGCCCCATTACATATGTAGTACTTTTACTTGTGGCTGCCTCTGATGATAATGCAGTTACTTGTGGAGGCAGCTGGTCTTTGTCAGGCAGAATGTAATCAAAATCAAGCCACTAATCAAAATGAAGGAAAAGGGAAAGGGGAAAATTTAGCAGCCTCTCATATCACTAATGAAGTTTTGATGACTTAAGATGTCTAAAAGAGTGGATGCAGCATTTAGGGAGAGTTTTTAAAAGCTTTTTTACCGCCTGTAGCTTCTGTGACCCTAACACTGCTGCCTTGTGCTGGTAGTTGTAATAAAAATGTGAACTGTGTTATTTTATCTAGTTTAAAATATGGAGAAAAAGTGAAAATACATGATGGTGGAAAGCAAACTAGAGAAACTTCAGAACAGGGAAAACTTCAGTCTGAAGAACTGATACTAGATTTGGGAAATTTTGCTAGGTGAAGTTCTGTTATGCTCAAAGCTCTGGGTAGCACCACAAGAAAAGCCTCCTTTTTGCTTATTTCCCATTTTATTTGTTTTGATTTTTAAAATGTCAGTGAGGTAGGAGGTGGGCAGATACACCCTGTCAGACATAGCGGGAGTGGCTTAAGAAACTTCCGTGAGTGTTCCTTGTCTGCTTGAGCATAAAGTCAGCCAGCAAATTGAAATCTCCTCCAACAAGGATTTAAATTAAATTCACTGCCTTTTCACTGGGGCAAACCAGGAGCATTCTTATAATCAATTACTGTGTCTCAGCTTTGGCGATGGTAAGCTCCAGTTGAGACAATAATGAACAGATGGGGCTCATATCTTATTAAATTGCTACCTCAGTGGCATCTGTGCCATGGACTAAAATGCAGGTGAGGTCATGTTTTGCATAAATCTATTGCATGACCTTGGGGAAGTCTTTCAACTGCTTTCTGACTCAGTTTCCCTTCTTGAAGAAAGTGGTTAAAGCACAAACTCTTTTGTGCCTATTTAGGAAGAAGATTCTCTCCCGGTGGCTCAGACCTACATTTGGAGTTGCTGACACTAAAATAACGTTGGTTAGATGAGCTATTTTAGTAATGCTTTCATGCTGATGTAAAGCCCTAGTTCAGATGCTGCTATATGGGCAAAAAAAGTGTGGCTTTCTGATGGTTATCTATGTTCTTTTTGGAAAGCGGTGTTTTTCACGTGGAAATGAGGGAGTGGTACTGCCTGCGTGGTGTGCCAAAAGTGAATGTCAGCATGCTCTGCCTCAAGCTCCAAAATGACCAGACGTAATGTGGATAGATGAGTGCCTTGCTAAACCTGAGGCAATAGATATTGCTGAGAGGAAGGGTGTATTAGCTAAAGTTTGGCTCTGTGACCATTCAGCTTATAGATGGGCAACTGGCAGAGTGAGCTCATATCTATGGCACATACTGTGGGAAGATATATCTTGTGTCTCATATAGAAGGGTCTGCCTATATAATCACACTTGAAAGCCTCTTCTAGCACAGACTGGGCCTGAACAGATCTCTAACCCTGGATGCAGTATGTTCACAATCTCACTTGTGTCTTTTAACTGCTATAATGTAATTGCTACTATTAATAATAAACTGACATCTTTAAATAACTTTTAGGCTGATAGACTAGTATCAGTTGGATGCTTCAAAGTTTGACGAACAGCAGGGAGAAGGAGAACAGCTCCATTCTCAGTTCCTCATGCAGAGAAGGGATGGCACTGGGAAGAGGCAGTGGAGGGCTGATGTGGTACTGCAACACCACAGGGACTTTCTGCAGAGCATTTGCTGAGTGACTTGCCTGGTTTCTTTAGAAAAAGACACACTTTCATGCTGACAAATGAAATTTTGATCTGTGCTAGAAGTCCTCTTGGCTTGAGGAAGGATTTCAGCTTGTATAAATTTCTGCTGCCCACATGTATGTGGCCAGTGGTCAGCCAGCCAGAGTGGGAGAAGATGTTCAAGTTCAACCTGCCCCTCCATTTTCTCTCCTTGTATAGCTAGGCTGCCACTCTGGTGATGAGGCAGACTACCTAAAGAGACATGCTGGCAGGTTAAGGAGGTGTTCTCAGGGAGCTGCAGTTTAGCCCAGGCCCCTCAGTGCCTGCTGTGGGGATGGTCTGCCTGTGTTGACTTTGCCTGTTTTATCCATAAACGGAGCATCTTGAAAGGGGACTTGGACAGAAGCTTGGGACCCAGGGGATCACTGAGGCCAATGATCAAAAGCAAAGATGCCAGAAGGAGCAGAGTGGAGGGGTGCCTGTGGGGAAAAGAAGGCACCTGTGCTCTAATGCTGTACAGGTCTCTGACAGGAGAAATCCACCCACTCAAGAAGTTTATTGGGGGGGGCCCCACTCTCTCTACAAGCAGGGATAATCCCAGGAGGACACCACTTCATTCCTGTGTCAGTTCCTATAAGCATGCC